>KE155862.1:101555-115020 GCA_000411075.1 Sisymbrium irio
TATTAGTATACCGCCGGTCAAACCACCGGAAAGAATCCGCCGGAGATACTCACCGAAGGAAAGAGGTGGCGTCAACCAAGAGAGTACAAGTAACACGACGACGAGAGCTTCAATCGCCGGAAGAAACTTCCAGAGATTTTTCTTTCTCTCGAACCTCTTCATGGCGTCAACTTTCTCTGCCGTAACATTTTCAGAAATAAACGAATCCATTTGTTGTTGTTCTGTAAACTCTCTTGTAACTCTGGTTCCAGGAAAATGAAGGTTCTAAAGGTAAAGTAGATGGATGATCACTTTGACTTGTCTAATCACTAATGGAAAATATTGGTTGAGGGTTTTATATAGAGATGTAAAGACTTTATATAATTGGTTGAATTATTGCAACCAATGGATATATCATCTACTTGTTTATAGGTTGGTCGTGGAAATTTCATGACTAAAAAGCATTAGGTGAATAAGTCCAATTCCAGAAGAGGGAAAAAGAAATCATATTATGAAGAACTGATCGAATTATTGGGGACAACTTGAATAAAGTGATATATAAATAATGTTAAAAAAAAGTGAAAATGGTTGGAACGAGTTGGCGAGTAAGAGAAAGGGCAGGTGAAGCTGCAGTGCACAGCAACGACCGGGCCAATATATAAGCACGCTTGGGCGACGTACACAGCCGGACGAAACTTGACACGTGTTTGTTGTACCCATTATATTTTTGATTTTTGTTTTGTTTGTACCCTTCAATTACTAAGTTCGTTGTACGTTTTCCAAATAATAGAGTACCAGCGACTAGATTCATCATTTCATAAATTTCTTGCATTATTAATTTTTTAAAATAATAAGAGTATCAGCGACTAGATTCAACATTTGAGAAAATTCTTGTACTGAGAGAATTTGTTTCGGAAGCAAGATTTCAATTATGGAGGACGATGTAGTTCCGAGTTCGGTCTTCAAGTCCGAATTGAATATGAGTTTGATGTCGGTTTTAAATCTTATATATGAATAGAGCAAGTCCTAAGAATGTGAAGGCTTGAAGTAAGCGAAAAAGATTAAGGAAGGGTACTAGTGAGTTTTACAAGTCACTATACTACACTTAAAATGTTATGAATCAAACTCGGTACATATACTACGTGTCAACCAAATAGTTCTACAACTATCCTGCAAATAATTTTTTTATTGTTAATTTAACAGCCTCAAAATTACACTTTTGACTGAGTGCTGAGTTACTATTTGTTACTAATCACGTTTGCAGTAGTTGACAAAAGTTATATGGTACTAATTACGTGTTCAATAGTTGAGAATGGCTTAACTGGTCACGCGAATACACTCAAGAGCCTATAGAGGCTACATTCCAAGTAGATGATGTTGCACAAATAGGAATTGCTTTCACTTATATATTGTTCATGCTATTTACAATTTTATACGGAATCACTGTTTACAATTATATATCTCATCATTTTGTGAGATCAAAGACCAATTTTGTTACTACTCCATTAATATTTAGTATTTTTCATGTTCAGTGATAGTATTTCCAATAATACCCTTAGATAATGCTAGTTTGTCTGCTAAAAGCGGGCTCGGTTTTCAAAACCCTTAAGATCATTTTCTTATTAATTTTCTAGAAAAAAATCTAAAGGTTGGCGGTGTTGTCGTCAGAAAGACTCACGAGGATCATACGCATCACATTGTTTCTCCCTTTTTATAGTTTTATGATTGATACACATCAGCTTATTTCTCTTTGATCTACCCACTTTTCAGTTTCTCTTCTGCCTAAAAGTTAATGCTCACACTCACTTCTCAACCCACTTGAAAGAACTTTAGGGTGTTCCATTTGCAACAAAATCAGTCGACTTCTCGACCCTCTTCTCTTTAGACACTGTAGAATCTAATCTGTTGTGTGAAAGATTCCATTTTTCGATCTGGGTATTTTTAAAGTTGATCTTTTTAGTTTCTGATCTACGTCTTTCACTTCAATTCCCTTTTAAGTTTTCAAATAGTACTTACAGAACCTTAGGTTGTTCTTGAGAACATGGCGTCTTGCTGTCCAGCCATGAAGCTTCAGTATAGTGGTAGTCCCTTTGGTCTGAACAAAAAGGCTGTTTCTGACTCTGAGAGAGTTAGTTCGTTCTGGGGAACCAAACTTGTCAAGGCCAATCATCTGAAGACACAGAGTGGACCTCAAAAGATTCAGACAAGGCTCATTCGCTCCGTTCTCACCCCATTTGTGGATCAAGAGTCTCATGTAAGTTCTTACACTTTGCAATTCCGAAAGAAAAACAAAGTCACGAAGTAGTGTTTTTGTTAGGTTGAACCTTGTACTAATCTAAACTATTTGTAATGCTCTACGTGTAACTCCTTGAGTGGATTTTCATTTATGTGGTGCGTTGAAATGAGCTCAAGTCAATGATTGATTTTCTGTTCTACTGCATCAGAGAACCTCACTTTTGTGTCCAATTTAGCTGGAATTTGGTTTGAAAATGTGTTGAAAGTGACTTGTAATGGTGTTAAGAGTTGCTGTTAACAAGTGTCAGTGTCTGTCCAATATAAGATTTAACCAAAGCTGGTGACTTTTGCGGATGACCTATTTAGAAGTTAATATTACTGATAAGCCAAGACACAGTGGGTTTACTTGAAGAAGTGCAGCTGCGTAAACTTTAGCTACATGTCTACTATAACTAGCCTAGGTTTCAATGTACCAGATTTTAGCTGTTGTGAGTTTATAAGGAGGGTGTGGATTTTTAGTGTTTTGGTTGGGCAAGAGAGTCAACTCTCATAAATCAAGTTTTTTCTGGTTTGGTGAAATGAATAAGAAATTTAGTTCTACAGCTTCTATTCTTCCTATGTAGCTTTTTTTCTTCTTCCAAAGTCTTGTCTTAATATGAAGAATTCATTTTCAGGAACCTCTGTTGAGAACTCCAAGAGCAGATCCAAAGAATGTAGCCTCTATCATTCTGGGGGGCGGTGCTGGGACTCGCTTGTTTCCTCTTACGAGCAAGAGAGCTAAACCTGCGGTGAGAAGCGTTTTGTCTTGCACATTGTTGTTTTCTGATGATTCTTCAAGTCATTGTCAATGAGGCTAGAAAACTTGTTAATACTCGTAGGTGCCAATTGGAGGGTGTTACAGGCTGATAGATATACCGATGAGCAATTGTATTAACAGTGGTATTCGAAAGATCTTCATTTTAACTCAGTTCAACTCCTTCTCTCTCAATCGCCACCTTTCTCGCACTTACAACTTTGGAAATGGAGTTAATTTCGGGGATGGGTTTGTTGAGGTGAGCTAGCATTCCCTAATCCCTATTACAAGGTTAGATTGATCTTCCTGCGTTGTTTTTTCACTTGAAGTGTCTCCTGTGGGAATTATTAGGTTCTTGCTGCAACCCAAACTTCCGGAGATGCAGGAAAGAAATGGTTTCAGGGAACTGCTGATGCTGTTAGGCAATTTATATGGGTCTTCGAGGTACTTATTATTGTCAATTTTCATCTCAATTATTGTCTCTCTTTTTTGTCACAGTAAAGTGTTCTTGTCGGTGCAAAAAAAGGATTGGTGGAAACATAATGTGGTGGTGCTATGCAGGATGCCAAGACAAAGAATGTGGAACATGTCTTGATCTTGTCTGGTGATCATCTCTATCGGATGGATTACATGAACTTTGTGCAGGCTAGTTTTGTTCGTCTTATTTGTCAATGCGGAGCTTCATCATTCATATGAACTGTGTTTCATTTATTGTTTGTTTTTGCAGAAGCACATCGAGTCAAATGCTGATATCACAGTTTCTTGTCTTCCCATGGATGAGAGGTGTGTCTGAGGATCATTAACTGTGTTCGTGCCTTACTTTGATTTGATATATTGAACCCTTTTACTTTTTATTCACAGCCGTGCTTCAGACTATGGGCTGCTTAAAATTGACGACTCTGGCCAAATCGTTCAGTTCTCGGAAAAACCAAAGGGAGATGACTTAAAGGCAATGGTAATGATTTCTTGTGTTTTTCAAAACGTTCATTACGGCAAGTTAAACTCAACTAACTTTCTTGCTTGCGACGCTTCGGTACCTGTGTTATTCGTGTTTTCAGCAAGTTGACACTTCGCTTCTTGGGCTACCACCAAAAGAAGCTGCCCAGTTCCCATACATTGCATCGATGGGTGTTTACGTGTTTAGAAAAGAGGTTTTGCTAAAGCTTCTAAGATCGAGTTACCCTACATCCAACGACTTTGGTTCTGAAATCATCCCCTTGGCCGTCAGGGAGCATAATGTCCAGGTTCCTTTTTCTTTTCATAGCAATCCGTATTTGTGCTTCCTCTTACCTTTATGACATTTTGTTATATTTATTTACTAACTTGTTGCTGCAACAAAATCGGAATGGCTAGGCATTTTTGTTCAATGACTATTGGGAGGATATTGGAACTATAGGATCATTCTTTGATGCCAATTTAGCTCTCACGGAACAGGTTTTTGGTCGACCTTCTTGTCTCTTTTCTACACAACAGTCTGGTGTGACTCTGTGAAATCTAACCACGCCGTTTATATCTGGTTTTGGCAGCCTCCTAAATTCCAGTTTTACGATCCCAAAACGCCCTTCTTCACGTCTCCACGCTTCTTGCCACCTACCAAAGTTGATAAATGCAGAGTATGGTTCTTGAATCTGTTTTCTACCTTTGTTTCAGTTGATGCTATCATCGTTCCTAATTCGTTCAAAATGTATTCTGAATTGCAGATACTTGATTCTATAGTTTCACATGGATGTTTCTTGAGAGAATGCAGTGTGCAGCACTCTATTGTGGGCATACGATCACGTGTGGAGTCTGGAGTAGAGCTACAGGATACGATGATGATGGGAGCAGACTTCTACCAAACAGAAGCTGAAATCGCGTCCCTATTGGCGGAAGGGAAAGTTCCTATAGGAGTAGGCGAGAACACCAAAATCAGGTAATAATAACCTTTCTATAATTCTAAAGAAAGCAGAGTCCTCTGCAGCATACATACGTTGTCTTACTTGTGTTGTATTGTGTAAATGCAGGAACTGTATCATTGACAAGAACGCCAAGATCGGGAAGAACGTGGTCATAGCGAATGCCGATGTATATCTTGTTTTTCATAATTCTTTTTACAAATATTCGATGAATGTTTTTCTCGTCTAACGTTTTATTTGTTGTGCTGAGTGTGGACAGGGTGTGGAAGAAGGAGATAGGCCAGAAGAAGGGTTTTACATAAGATCAGGCATTACCATTGTGTTGAAGAACGCCACCATTAGAGATGGTCTGGTAGTGTAGCTGTAAACCTCTCGTCGGAGCAGTGTAAATCTCTTCTTGTTGCTTTTGTAACGAGAGACGTTACCTTCGATTGGAACAATTTAATAAAACAAGAGGGACAAACTTAAACAAATTTGTTATCAACGTACATTAATAAAAAGTTGTTATCCAACTTACTAAAATCTTGGTAATTTTTTTAACTGAGAAATCGGTATAAAAGTTTTTCGAGTTTTTCAATATATAATATATTAAATTATGTATTTCATTTGTGGATATTTCAAAAATTTCGGGAAATCCTATTTTCACATCAAACACATATTTATTTGTACATATTAATGGAATTATAATCGAAATTTATCTTGCAATTAGTAGATATTTCCTAAAATTACTGTGGACTATGGTTGGTGCGCAAGCGATCAAGAAGATTGTTATAAGCTCAAAGGTAACATTCCTCATTGCTACAAAAGAAAGCCCCGACCGTCGCTGACTTGTTATCGGGAACTCCCTCGGGCGCAAGAGCCCGCAACCACTGTTTCTTCGTTTCAGTTTAGTGTTGTTCAATCTAGAACAACTAATACGACGGTTAGAGCGTCTAGGAACTGGTTACACTTGCGGCCCCGCGAAAACCGCTACGCCGAGCAAATCCGTTTCTGATAATAAAATAAGAGTGACTCAGTCTTGGTTTAATATTTTGTTAGCATCCACCGGAAGGTTTTAAAGTGTTATAATTTTATGTTTGTTCTTGCTCCTAACTTAACATATTTTGTTGTTGATTAGTGACATGGAACATGACATGCACATCTTCTCAGTTTCTAGCCCGAAAAACTCCAAATATGTCTCAAGCTGGCACATGTGTCGAGTAAGTACTTAGATCATCATCAAACGAGTATCTTACCTTGATTTTTAAAGATATAAGTAAATTAATTTAAATGAGAAATGATTAAAATACAAAGACTCGTATTTTCAATAAAAGGTTTAAGATCCTAAATCTTCGAGACAGATGGCGCTATGTTAGTGGATGATTTTTTAAATTGAGAAAATGAAAAGGAAAAAAGCATGGAAAAGTGTTCGATCTGACTCTTTTCGCTGACACGAAGATTAGACTCCTAGTGATTCTCAATTGGAACATAAAAATTTAAAATTTCTTAATAAAATTCTTAACATCAAATTTATGATTAAAAAATAACTAAAATTTTTACTAAAGGTTCTCGATTGATTATGCTAGTCTCTTGGGAATTCCATCTTGATTTTGTGTTAATTTATTTATTTTCGGCAGTACCAGCTCTTTTGGGAACCGCTCTTGCAATGTACGCACTATATCATATGATTCATATGTGTTTCATTAGAGTTCATTGGCATGTAAAAACTTACTAGAAAGAGTACTGGTGGTTGAAGGTCACAATCACAAAGTTTAACTACAATACGAATTACTCGCAGTGGAATTGGTCGTCCAGCATCCCAACTTAGACAGCGTCACTCAGCTATTCAGCTCTAACTACGAGCGCTTAGTCCTTATGCTGGCAGAAGTACGTCCGTTGATGATTATTTACCGTTTATTAATTCGCATTTCTTTCTTTTTGTTCAGATGCATACCCTTGGCAGACTTAGGGGATAGGTTCTACGTATGAAAAAATTATCAACGCCTACTATAACTTTTTGTGTGAAAACGGTATCAAAATATTTTTTCCAACCAATAACAATGCAACATTTTTTTTCTTGTAAAAGGTCATATAGTCATGGCTATTCTCAATTGGTTCGGTTAACCGGGTTGCACCAAGCAATAAAAACAAGAGTTCTTCTGATTGGCGGAGTAACTCTAGTTAAAGTAACCACTCATTTACCTTCCCACGCTTTCTCTAGATATTAACATATTCTCTAAATCTTCCATTAATATCTTTACATTTATTCTTAATTAAATTTCCTTTTTTGATAAATCTAGAAAAATCAGGTACAAAATCTTTGTTGACTTACATCTTTCCGTTTGGCTTTCTCTTTCTTTTTTATCTCGTATTTCTCTCCTTCTTGGCTTCTTCTCCACAATCGGTTTATGATGCCTAACCAAAACGGTGGAGATGTTCAGCCGATGGCGGCCTTCCCGTCGTCTCCATCTCAACAACTTCTACGGGAGAAACTCCAAGCTTACGAGAATATGTACGGTTCCTTGGATGATATTTACTCACCTGGACCCGTACATTCACCCTTTTTTCCTCCTTTGTCAGATTTGCAAACTCTTGAATCTAGTTTTAGAAGATTGGGTGTCTCCGATTCAAACGCTCGTCAACAGCCACTTCTTGATCATCCTCGAAGCAATCAATTTCCTATGAACGGTCGAGATCGAGGTATCAATGTCCGTGACTACTTTAACCCTTATTTTCCGTCGCAATCTGAACCAGAACAGACTAATCTGGCGCAGAGATTGCGGTTTGGGAAGGACAATCGTGTTAATGGGTATGATGCTTATAAATCATCTAATTATGGTTATTATGAGCATGAGCCTAGCACTAGTGATATGCTGGTTCGTCCTCAGTTGATCGACCCCTACGGAAATTTTGTAAACGTTCCTTTTTCCCCAAGTAATCAACCCCCTTGGAGTTATTCACACGATTATGTGCCTAGAACCCGCACTAATCATAATCCCTTCACTATGAATAACTCTAGGGTTACAGATACCACACTGTCCCGTGCTAAAGACCTTGTAGAGTCACCCAAGTTGCAAAGCGTGATTGCCGAAGGTTCAAGAGACACCGTTGATAAGATATTTGACGAGCTGATATCACATGTTTGTGAGCTGATGACTGATTCTCTTGGCCATCAAGTATTTCAAAAACTTCTGGAAAAATGCACAGACGAACAACTCACTCGGGTTTTAGATATAGTTATTCAACAACCTATTCAGTTTGTCAGACTTTGTGACGATTCTAACGGGTATGCACTTTTTCAGATATTTTTCTTGCATAATTGATATGGTATCACTAATTATTATTTTATAATTAACCTTTTTTAATTTTTAATTAACATTCTTTTAATTTGTAATGTGTTGATCACAGAACCCGTGCAGTACAAGACTTGATGCGTGCCCTTTGTTTCCAAGAGAAAATATCCCGCTTCATGTTAACTCTATGTCATGTTGCACTACTTCTGACCAAGAGCACCAACACTACTAACGTGATTATATTTTGCTTCGGTCATTTTTCTCTTTCACAAACAAATGTGAGTATCTATTATTTTCTTAATTTCACTCAATACTATATAATATACTGACATTTTTCATGTGTGGTATATTTTATAGTGTCTTCTTCAAGTGCTTGTTCAAAACTGTTATCAAGTTGCAATTGATCAGTATGGATGTTGTATGCTTCAACAATGCATTGGAAAATTTTCTCGAGAAATAAAAGACCCTTTGATTAGGGAGATAATTACTAATGCTCTCAGTCTATGCGTGAATTGCTATGGGTAAAAATAAATTGCATGTTTTATATAACTAACATAATTATGTGCTAATCACATATTTATTCATTCAAAATGTATTTTCTATTTTTCAGGAACTATGCAGTCCAATATGTGTTGGAGTTGGAAAATTATCAAGTGGGACCTGTTCTCTCGAGATATTTGGATGGCAATTATGTGCAACTTTCTTTTGACAAGTATGGGAGTCATGTGGTGCAAAAGTGTCTAAGAAATAGACAATTTAACTCGAGAAGGATCATCAACGAGTTGTTAAGTGACATTGATTCACTTCTTGTACATCCTTTTGGAAATTATGTGATTCAGACTGCATGGGTTATATCTCAGGTGAGAAAAGTAAATATTTTTACACTTTTTTTTTGTTAACATTGTCAACTTATTCTGTTTATTACTTTTTTTTTTGGTAGGATGATATGCGAAGTGAATTGTTGTACCATATTAACAAAAATCATCCTTTAATGAGGTGCAATAGGTATGGGAGGAAAATACTGGAGAAACTTAATCTTTGGATATAGGAAGCTATGTTGTGGAATTCGATGACGAGATCATGCTTGATTATTGATGTTTGGTGTTGTTTTTCTTTTTTCATTTAGACGTTGAAACAGTGTTAGTCAATTGTTTTTCTTGCTTATTTAATTATTTGTTGTTCTTTAGGTTTGTGTTGTAGTCTTATTATGCATGTCTCTTATCTCCTCCAACTACCAAAACTGTTTAATAGTTGTGTACGAATAGTATTTGTTTTTA
The DNA here is from genome assembly GCA_000411075.1 of Sisymbrium irio. Lineage (NCBI taxonomy): Eukaryota > Viridiplantae > Streptophyta > Magnoliopsida > Brassicales > Brassicaceae > Sisymbrium > Sisymbrium irio. The sequence goes on from KE155862.1 coordinate 111,007, forward strand.
TGTTTTTTAGAAAATTTAATATTTATTATGGGCTTAAAGCTAGTGATGTCATTTATTTATAACTGTGGCCCAAAGAGTTTTATAAGTTTTAGTTCTCCCTGTAATCGGGTATTTTTTTGCTTTAGCCGATTGCATTTACCATGGCAATAGTAATTTGATGAACATAATCACTATACATTTGAAGGGCTTTTATTTTGCCTTGTACATAATGACTTTTTTCTTATATATATATTCACTTTTACAATGGAGATGATCAAGAAACAGAAAACGGATGACTAAATTATAAACCTAAAATAAATATTGCTTTTACTAATACTTACTTGCATAGTTCAGTTTACTCGAATAAATTGAATAACGATCAAATTGCTGCATTAATTATGATTAAGTGTTCTAAACAAGTCCGATTAAGAATTATGCGTGGAAAGCAAATCATTTAATATATAACTATACTTTGATCCATGTTTTGAAATTGCAAAAATATTTTTTGATAAAATTTTAATTTAATAGATGAAATATCTATTTTTAGTTTTGTATAAAATTTTTAATCTTTTATGATACTTAATTATTGGGATAGATTGTATTTATAAATGTGAAAGTTTGAGATATTGATAGTTTTATTGTTTTATATGGATAGATAATAAAATTTGCTAAATTTTAATCTATTAGTGAACTAGATTTTAATCCATATTATAATATAAAATAATGGTTTTTATGATAATTTTTGATATTCTATAATATATAGAAAACATAACTATTTTAATATTATATAATAATGTGATTTTTTAATTTTCTATAAAATAAGATGGAAAGAAAAATGAGAACATAATATATAATTAAATATGATTGATAAAAAATACGTGAAAATTATTTTTGATAATTAAAATTTAAATGATCATATGTAATTAAATGTGTATAAATATATATATATATTTTTAAAATTGTATTGGTTAAATTATATTTAATGAATTTTTTGGTTTATATAATTTTTAATAATTTATTTTTGGTAAATCACACAAAAGCAATAAAAGCAAAGTTAAAATGTATTTTTGTTTTAATTATATAAGATGAGTCATGAGTGATTTTCAAGATTGGTGAATTAGTAAATTGATTAATATCCTTTGTGTTAAGTAATGTCTATAGAAGATTTTTTACTTTGTCTTTTAGGTCTCCCAACGATATGTTAGCAAAAAAGTCGTCATTATTACCAATGGACCAAACTCGCATGCTCAGCGTTTATCATCACCATTTATAATTACATACACCGACTTTTTCATTTTTATTTTATTTATATGCCCAGCCTCATGTCACCGTTACTTCCCGCCTCACGTTGATGATATATCAGAATATTTTTCTTATCATCATATGCACTTTAATTGTTTTTATTAGCAGCTACTACAAACTAGCACAAAATCACAGAAGTTTTTAACAAAAAGCTGTAATGATCGTCAGCACAAGTGGGTCAGTGGTATATATAGGCTTCTTGAATTATTTACTACGATAAAATATTAATAAAGGTTGCGTTCTAACCTCTAACTTCTATGACAATAAAGGTCGTACATTTTATCGATGAAATGTATTAGCGTAAACATGTCTTAATGTCTTTTCTCTATTTTTAATTTTATTAATTAACTAGGATTATGGTTTTAGCATTTATATAGTTATCTTGGTTTACTTTTGTTTGAATTATATTTTCGTGGTATCTTATAAATAGAATTTTAACCATGTTCATTGAACAAAGGAGTGGAGGTAGAGCATGTAGAGGGTCACCTGACCCTTGTAGATTTTCACTAGAAAAATATTATTAGTTCTCTTTTGCAGAAAAAAATGAATAAAAATTATAAAATTAGCTTACTGATCCCATAACCTTTGCTCAAAATTAATTTGACCCCATATCTTTTTCTTCATCTTCCGTTTCTAACTTTGGTATTACTGCTCATTACTTCAATAATTATCTTATCATTTTTATTTTTGTATGTAATTGTCTCTCTAATAGTTTTTACAGCCATCCAACATTTCTATTCCAATAACAATAATCGAACTATTTTTTTTTATATTTCACATACACATTTTGATTTATAATCGTCATTATACTTTTATTTTTCTAATCATTTTAGATCAATACTTAAAGTTTTAATAATTTTATTTAATATTTATTTTCATTACAAAATAAAATGATTCCAATCAAAATTTTGACTGACTCCGCCACTGACTGAACACACAAAAACGCACTTCAGAGTCTAGAAGTACTATCGAAAATGGTTTTGTGAAGTGAAGATGATAATGAGAAACAAAACAAACACCGTATTTTCTAAATTGGTCCCATGAATCAAACCCCTCTAACAAATTAAATAATTGAGAAACCAAGACTTATATAAATTTGTGTTATGTTGACTTTTGGTGGCTCACCCTCATGCTCATGCATACCATACTCGTCTATAGTTTGCTTTTAGAATCATCACACTCAATTGCTTTGTTCTGACTTTAATTTTCATCTCTAAGAGCATGCCTTTCGTGTTCCTTAAGGCTAATTGCTCACTAATTTATGCTGCTTTTAAATAAAGTACTCCTTTACAATGATGTGTATACGTACATATATATTCTTTATTAATTTTCGCGTACTTCTTTTATAGAGAAACAACGAATTTTATCAAAGTGAACGACTAATATCATTTACTAAAAATAACAATAGGAAAAGGGAGAGAGGGTGGGGGAGAAATAACAATTAACTGGACGTCTTCATTATTATTTGCACGAGCAGCAGGGGGAGATTTTAAGGATTGTAGCAAGGGTAAACTCACCATACTATACGTACCAATCCAGTCGTGTTAGATAATTTATAAACGCATGCAATAACTAAATATTTTTATAATATAATTGTGAGGTTCTTTGTATTTTAAAGCTATTTGAAGGGTGAAGCAATATGTAAGGGACAATTAATAAACTAATTTGCAAAAGTTTCACTTTGATGTGACGGATATATATACAAATTGCGAAGTTCTTAATTTGTATTTTAAAGTTAGTTGAAGGGTGAAGCAATATCCAAGGCACATATGTTAATCGAAAATAAACAGGACCATTAGTGAACTGATTTGGCGAAATGTTTCACTTTGATGTGAAGAATATATATACAAATTTGCGAAGTTCTTTGTATTTTAATTTTTATGTATAACATTGGTGGTTGTTTACGTTGATGTGATGAAATCTTCTGTCGCTAAAATGCATAAATTAATTCTGGTTGTATCCAGAAAAATAGGAAAAATCATCAGGACTCCAAGTTCAGTAAATTTTACTAGAAACTTGTGTTATTGACATTCAAGATCTATGTTATGTAATATCTGCATAAGTGATAAGAACATTTGAATTGTGTATATTGTTATCTATATCTGCATAAGTGATAAGAAAATTTGAGAATTGTGTACCTTTAAATGGTGTCGCAAAAAAAAAAGAACCTTTAAATGAGAATTGTAAATGAAAACGATCCCTAATCAATGGGCATGCATTCATTACAGATTGATACCAGACACGACGATAGCTAGATAGAGCAAATCATATTTATTAGCTAGTTGTTTATAAGTTGATCACGTTGGAGTTTCCACTATTTTCTTAACCAAGTGTGAGATTGTAGAATAGACCTGTGGTGAAAAAGCCGCACATATAGTTTGTAACTAAAATACGACGTGTTTCAAAATATTTTAAAATAGGTAGACGCATTCAAATATTTTATTAGATATGTTTTTGAAATAATATAATACTTCTTCTATTTATATTAATTGTCGTTTTCAGTTTTCAATGCAAAATTTATTGATTTTTATTTTTTTATAATTTTTTTATTATGCAGTTTGTTTTTCTATTGGTTAAAATAATGTTTAGATAACTAATTAATGATGTTTTGTACTACCTCTATTTATATTTAATTGTCGTTTTAAGGCTATACACATAGATTAAGAAATCATTAATTTTGTTAAATTTTCAATACAAAACATCATTAATTAGCTACCTAAACATTATTTTAAC
>KE155862.1:129289-149816 GCA_000411075.1 Sisymbrium irio
TTCAGGTACCTCAGCCCACTATACCAATCCTTTTCTCTGATAGTACTGCTGCTATGGCCATAGCTACAGATCATGTGTTTCACGAACGCACCAAACATATCGAGATTGATTGTCATTATGTGCGTGAATGCTTGGATCGTGGTATTTTGAAGACATTGCACGTCCGCACTGCTGATCAAGTGGCAGATGCTTTTACTAAACCGCTTTTTCCCCATCAGTTTGATTATCTTAAGTCCAAGATGAGTGTCTGTAATATCTTTCGAAGCTCATCTTGAGGGGGCCTTTTGGTTGTACATAGTTAATTAGTGGTTTAGTCCGGTTTAGCATCCCGGTTAGCTGATTAATTGTACATATAAATACTTGTACATTCTTCATCAAGTAATAATACGAGATATATCATTTCTCTCTTTTCTCGTCGTTGGTAATATTTACTTATTTAACCGGTCTTTATACGCTCTGTTATTCGGTTTAAGAATTTTTAAAACAGATTAACGAAACTACAAAACAGAATTTTTATGAAATTATTCGGTTTTATGTCACTCCATCCTCTTTTTTATTTGTAATCATAATCATAAATCCCAGTTTTCTCTCTAATCAGCTTCGCCACTATAGGTGCACATGTTATATGTTACCGCAACCACAATCATCATCTCCATTGTAAAAGGAAGTGTCCTTGATCATAATCTCTGTATCATTCAATTGTTTATAATAGGCTAACTAAGACATTCGGAGGGTTCCACGATAGTATATATATCATTAACGAGCCCGTACACGTGAGATAGAGTCTCAACAGCTAACAACTCAGGGCCCGAAACAACGGCTCCTTTTTACATTAAGTCCCATTTACAGCTTAATTTGATAAGAAATAAATCTAATTTTCTCGCTTTCACTCTCTAAAACTCTATGATCAGATACTCCTGAATGGATGAGACTACAAAATGCAATAGAACTCAAAAGGTGTGGAAAAAAAACCATGCGAATCAGACACATCACCTGAAACGCGTTTTGGTGAGCCACAAAATACGCACCTCTCTCTACTGGTTCGCCCATGCTAACTATCACCTTGTATTAGGTGCATATATATAGTGGTGTCTGTGTAGCTTTGGATTCAATCACAAGTTCTATTTTCTTTCTCACAATACTCTAACTAAAACAATTGTGTCACTAAGTAGCAACCATGGGAAGAGGGATGTTCTGGTTTCTTGTTTCCTTGTATCTATGCCTCATTGGTCATATGTTTGGTGAGGCTGCAAGAGACGGTGCGTTCATGAGAAGTGAAGCAGGATCCAGTAGTGAGATGGGAAAAAGTCACGGACACGTAACCGGGTTTAAGGGTAAACTCACAGCTGGCGGCTACGGCGGGGGTGACCCGGGATATGGTGGATACGGGCCAGGTGGTGGTGGTGGTGGTGTTGTGATCGGTGGTGGATTTGGTGGTGGTGGTGGTGGTGGTTTGGGTTGGGATGGAGGCAACAGAGGGGGTCCAGGATACGGGTCAGGCGGTATTGGTGGTGGAGTCATCATAGGCGGTGGTGGTGGTGGGTGTGGCGGTTCATGCGGTGGTGGTGGTGGTGGATATGGACACAATGGAGCCAGCATAAAGAAATCAGGCAAAAACTAGAAAAAGAAAGTAACTTTCTTTAGATCGTAGAAGGAATAAGAAATAAGGATGTACTTTTAGCATCTTGATCATGCTTAGGAGTTTGTAATGGCATCACTTTCAATGGAATAAGAAAAAAGGAGTTGTAGAAAAGAGTTGGTATCTGATGATATGGTCTTTTAAAAGTATCTGTGAAACTCTCTCTACGTCTTCTCTTGGGTTGGAACATCCGAGGAGATTCTATTGTATAAGCGGTACAATAACATCGATCTGGACATCTGAGGCTCTTTTTCCACCACAGCAATCACATCCTTCACAGAGATTGACCGGACCACTTTTGGTGAGCCTTGCTTCTTCCCAAATTTTCTACCACCTACGAGAAAATACTCGACTGATCAACTTAGAACACTAAACTTAAATCACATATATTCAAAGAAATCATGAAACTGCAGTCGCAAAAAACTCAAAGCCATAATTAGAAAAAGGGTTGATCAAGAATAACCAGAAAACAGAACTGAGATTTCTTTTTTCAGATCCCAAAACCAGGCTCACCAGAAGGTTTTTTGGACTGTTTTCCTGGCCCTGATTTCTGACGTGCTTCTGCCATAAGTTTCCATTTTAAAAACGCATATTCTCCTCCAACGGATGCAAGGGCAGCAGCATTTGCATCATTTGCAGCCTTAGTTCTCTTTTCATCCTGTTCCTTCTTATTTGCCTGACATAATTATGGAACCTCATTCAGTGTACGTCGTATGTATGCCCCAAAGGTTTATATAGGTGGGCTCAGTTTCTAAATACCTTCACTTGTTCTGAACGTTCTTCTTTCGCAGTATCATTATCTTCATTCTACATCAAGGAAAACAGAACAAAAAAACACGTTATTACTTTACTTGGTAACTAAATAAAATAGAAACTGAGCTCAGGACAAACCTTAAGCTTTTCTTCTCCACCATGTTTCCTTTCCCATTCCTCTTTCGCCTTTTGATTCATTTCGTTAATTTGTTTCCGGATATCAGATGTGATACAAGTCCGATTTCTACACTTCTCAGCATCAGTCCGCTGCAAAATTCCTGTTAAACTTCACAAATATTCTGAGACAACAAGGTTTAACAAGGCAGGAAAATAAAGTAGACTAACCTGCTTTGACACGAGGATTATACTAGATAATAATCCACGCATCCTTTCCTCCACGCACTGAATACGAAAAGCTATGATGAGATAAAGACAAGAACAGTAAAATCTAATGCTAGTAATTCCCAAAATATAATGATATTTTACCAGAGACAAGCACCGCTCTACATCATCATTTATGTGCTTTAAACCACTTCTTGCCACTGTCATATACGAAAGTATATATAAACTTCTTCTCCAAGTGATTCCAAGTAAATGTCTAAGAAGCATCTAAGAGATGGGTTGAACCCAACTAATTTCAGCAAGCTTTCTCTGCAGTGGAACTTTCTGCACAATCGTTCTTCCTTCCTCTTCTTGCGCAACTCTTCGAAATGATTTAAAAACACCGCTTTCCTCTATAGCCCGAGAAGATAATAATTCTCTTTCCTCTTCCTGGAACATATGGAAGAAAGAAAATTTGGTTTCTTGGTTGCTCTGTATTCAGGTTCAGATTGAGAAATAAGAAGTGTAGCTACCAGATCGATGCCACTGATTGCAGTGACATCATTAAACTGTTTTTCACTTCGAGTTAAAGCAACTCCACATAATTTTTGCTTCTTGCTGTAAGTTAACCCATGCGTATAAGACTTCAGTGATAATCATAAATTGCAAACGAATAAAAAAGAAGGTTATCAAAAGGTAAATATACAAAGGAAGAATAACTTCTGGACGCTGTAAATAGAACCTCTTTCGCAAACCAGCCAATTACCTCGATGGTGGAAGTGAAGAACCTTGTGCCTCAAGAGGTTTCTTCTGACCAACAGAAGGCATTTTGGGTGTCGTCCTAACATTGGATTCTGCGGGAATGGTCCCAGATGAGGCAGCGAAATTAACCTGATGAGTACACAAACCAACTTTTCAGTTAGATAAATATTCCATTTACTCTTCACAAGCAAAGCTCAAAACCATAAAACAAGGATAAACAGAAGCCATGGTGGCAATATAAGCAAAATGATAACAAAATGCAACATCTATTGAAGTAGGATGGTCGCCCTATGACATTTAAAAAAAATCAACCAAATAGCATTTGAATATGTCTTTTGAGAGTATAAGCTACCACCATTGTGCGAGAGTCCAGCTGTGTTGTCATTAGAGGAGAGGCAAAGTTTGCATGATTGATAGATGTAGATAAAACCATTTTATAAGACTGCGTCTCTAAGTCATCAGTTGACCTCCTTAGATCACCATTGCTCTGTTTCATTGGAACATTAAACACGTCTTTCTGCACCAAATAACAAGGCTTTCGTACCTGGTCAAAGCTTTGATTAGTCGATTTCGGCTTCACGTGGACCACTGATGAGGAAGGGCTCACTGTCTGGTCCTCGGTGACTGATACTTGCAAAGGAGAAGAATATAGAGGCAAGGATGACTTATTTTGGAAGTGGGATATAGGGCCATCCTGAACCATACTTGGACCATTTACAGAAGTTGGCCTTCCCTGCACAGTAGCTGATCTGCTGAAGGTGCCCGAACTTGTAGAAGGCAGTTGGTTAACATGAATTCCACAAGTGTCACATTTGATTTCTGCAGTTAAAGATTGTATTAGGGATTGGTTTTGTTTGCCACATGGAAATCATAATTCATAACATACGATCTACTTGAGAAAGTTTGAGAATTTCTATGATAATCGCAAAAGTAACGGCATCAGCTAAATTGTTTATACCAGCAGATGTAAATGATTCTCTGTAATGGTTTGGGCCTCCATTTACTTTGATCTCCTTCTTTCCCTGGTTACAATATAGTTCATATGTAATCAGTGAGCCACAATTCCAAACCAAGATGTTTAGCTTGTACTATGCCAATCAATACTACCTTTCGAAAACGACTAAGTAGTAGTAATGCAGCATTATTGAAGTGAGAGTTCTTTAAGCTATTTTTTTCGGTAGAGTACAGAAGTGAAATTTCTTTCTCATCACACGTTCTTATAAACGTCTTTTATGTTTCAAATCTACTTACGGGTTTACATACCACTGAAAATTTCCAAACACAACAGAAATCCTATTTATTGGGTTCCTTACACTATTTGCATTCAACCAATGTTAACAACAATGCTGAGAAAAATCTGGTTAAGTATAAATTAAGACAGTTCCAAAATTTCCATGTAAATGTTAATTAAGTTATGGATGTAATGAGGGATAAACGCTAAATACGAACAGGAAAACCATTAGTAATCAATCAGCCTAGGTGCGAGTCTGGTGAATTCTGATAGCATAGAAATAGAACTTCGCTAGCAAATGAATCTTGACTTTTCGTTATGATCATTATCAGCTTTCTGCTAGATTTCTAGGTTTTTCCTGGCTTAGCATGTTATTCAGCTAAACAGGCCACGCAGAGATTTTCTCCGAATATAACTTTCTGAGACACCATATGTATCAAAACAATGACCCACATAACAAAACCTTGCCTAAGCTCTTATAGATGATAACAGAAAAACGTACAAAAAAATCTTCAATGAAAATATATACTGAAAAGGTTTCTTAACTGGAGAAATTACCAGTTGGCTGTTACCCATGTTATGACCACGCTATGCTTACAAACTAATTCTATATGAAAAACTAAATTCTACCCGCAAAAAGCTAAGTGAAAATCATTCAAGTAACTATAACTGCTAAGAAAATTAAGAAAATTTCTATCATGACCGAGGAGGTCATGGATACATTACCAACATGAGAGTGAAAGACAAAAATTGTACTCTAATATTAGGTATTAATAATTAGGCAAAGGATGATACCTGTCGTAGCTGGCAAACTACAAATCTGATCATTTGATCACCTAGAATAGCCGTCACTTGTCGGGACAACGTCTCTATTGTAATATCTTTTCTCTGCAAACAAGTATGAAAAGAAAATTACTGTAGTGACAGTTTTCGATCAGAGTGCCGAGTCATTTCATGGATGTAAAGCTACCTTGCATTTATCATAGAGGTAAAGAAGCAGCTTCCCTCTATTTTCGTCAAGTTGGGGTGCCACGATACGAATAAAATCACCTATCCGTAATTTCGACGGATCACGATGATTCACAGAACCAACATGCTGTTCCACCCCATGAATCCGTTGGCTACTCATATTTTGCAGTTTCAAATACTGAGGTTGCGGTTTTTCTGGTTCAGTACTAGTCAAGTTGTTCCTAGACTGCAAGTTACTTTCTTGGGGAACATGTGAAGCATTCTCACAGAGTTGACCTGGTTGACGATGGTCGTGAGGCGGGTTTTGCTGCAAATGAGATTCATTCACTGGCTTTATTAACTCTTGGTCTGGATTGCCTAAAACAGATTGTTGTTGCTCTTTCATCTGAGTGCTCTCAAGGATATGGAGATTATTGGTATAAGTATCTTCAATACCATCATTCTGTATTGCAAACTCCTCACTCGAAGAATTGTTTCCTCCTTCAGAAATAATAGAAAATGTCTGTTATAATCAAATTAGTTCAATATCCCATAGTGAACAGGTTAAGTGCTGTATAAAAGGAAGATAATCAACCACTAAAGTCAATCTTGATTCTGTTCTTTTACGTACGAAGATGACTAACCATCACTATTCACTAATGCATCTTCACGATCATCAACGTAAATATCAAAGCCTGACTAACGAACTAAAGAAACTATGAGATGCACACGGATTAGGTTTCGAACGAACCTTCGATTTCTCGAACCAGAGAGGCCTGGAACGCGTCCAAGGCGTCCTTCGAAATCATAGATTCATCCTAATCACACAATTAGCGGGAATCAAAATCAAGACGATCCGGCCACAAAGCAAGACAGCGCGTAGAAACGAGAGCGGAGATTCGGAGCCTAACCTCGTCTTCGTCTTTTTCTTCAAGGAACTTTAAAATGGAGAGATCCATTGAGCTCGCGGTGTCAGCAGCAAGAGCACAGAACTAGCGAAGAGGAAATTTTAAAAGCAAAACTTTATATCCTTGTGAAATCCCAACGTTTCCAAATTGCGGAAGCCTTTATATAGACGGTGATGCTGATGAGAAACTTCGTGTCGTTTTCGTCTTTTTGTTTAACACTGCGCGGCGTTCTACTTATTTTTGTCCTTTTTTGTTGATTAAGGTTTTATGCATTTTGGTTTTAGAATTTTTGGTTTGGATTCTCTTACGTACATTTTTGATCATTTCAGAGTTCAATCCATTTATCTAAATCTCTGTAATCTAATGCCTAAAACACAATCACACTGAGGGAAGAAAAAGAAAAATATTTCTGAATAACACTAAGAATAATCCATAGCAGCTTGATCTTTGTTTGCTTTGGCTTTTCTCATTTTATTTCAGGAAAAAAATATGATATGCATCTATTCTGTTTGTGGAAAGTGAAAACGAAATGACAAGTTTCAATGGGAATTTTTATTCGATACAAACAAATTTTCATCATTTGTTGAGGTAGATGACAAGTTTCAAGTGTGCATTTCTTGATTCTTCTTGCATTCATAGATATTTAGTAAACTTTTAAAATTTCTTTAAGTCTATCTTCTTGAAGTTTATCGAAATATTACTCATCTTTTAGGAATGTCTTCGTATGTAACTCTCACTCTTTCAATACTAAGAATACCTTTTCATATGGTTGATGTTTTGTTTATGCGCTTGTATATATTTATATTTTTCTTTGTAGGTACGTAATTTATCGAGCACGTAGAAGTGACATGTCAGTTCATGTAACACACAACGACGCTTGTTCTACTACTGAAAATGAAAACCATCCATTTCTTTTGCATCCTGCTCCAGATCGTTCTCCGGAATTTGGAATGTTCACATTCTACCCGAGCGACTAATGGTTTATATGTGAACAATTACTTCAAAGACAAGCAAGAGCTGATGCTCAAGATGAGAAAATGGGCACTAGAATGGAACTTTGAGTTCAAATCTCGTTGGTCAGACAAATCAAGAGTGATATTATCGTGCCTGGATGATAAATGCAGTTAAGGGATGCGCGCAACTAAGCTTTTTTCTTCTGACTCCTTCGTGGTTAAATATGTTCATAAACATACTTGTGATACAACACATAGAAAGGCAAGTCATAGGCAAGCAACTGCCAAATTGATTGGATCTTTAATTTATAGCAAATATGGAGAAAAGAAGGATGGACTTAAATCTAAACAGATTATCGAGCAAGTCAGGAAGGAACATGGTCTACAACTCGAGTACCATAAAGCTTGGAGAGTAAAAGACCATGCTCTAAATTTGATTAGAGGGAATCCTGATTATGTATCTGAAGTTCTATCTGCACCTCCAACTACTATGCAAAATAGTGAGAGACCTTCTAAAAAGAGGACATGCAAGAGGACATGCAATCAGTTGGAGAGTGTGGTGGTGTACCAAGCTCAAAATCTCAGAAATACAAATGCAGCAGATGTGATAAAGAAGTGCACAATAAGAACATGCAAAGTTCCAATATGATGAACTTTTAAAAAAGGTTTTTCCTATACGCATACATTTTTTAACTGATTTTGTTGTTATTATCTACAAATGGTTACTTTTTGAAAAAAAAACTTAACAATAGGTTTATATTATTATTATCTGTAGGGGAGGAATACCGCAAAGATGCATACTGAAACAGGTTTATATTATTATTATCTGTAGGGGAGGAATACCGCAAAGATGCATACAGAGTTTCAGTATGGTGAAACTATAAAAGAAGGTTTTCCTATAAAAACACTACATTTACTGACTTTTAGTTTCTTCGTTGTAACTTTGTCCAACTGGTTAAGATTTCAAAAAAGGCACTTTAACTTTTATAATCGTTGTCCAGAACACACCGAAGTAGCAGATTAACTACTTCGGTGTGTTCATGGAAATTGGAAAACCTTGAAAGGTAACAACTAAACCTATGAGGGTTCCTCTCCCATCTCATGGTGGGGTATATATATTTTGGTTAATTGGGCTCTTCTTGTTTGGTTATGTAATCTTTGGTGGCTAGAGATAAGAGCAAGAGTAGCCACCAAACTCCAAAAGCATATCCAAGTCCATATGTCTTGTTTCTACCACCGGTCTACCAACCCACAAATGGTCCATCCTCACGTCTTGAAAAGTTCTAAGCAATGTAACAGAAGACTGACAAAATAAAGTATGCTTAGGAGTTTGATTATTTCGGAGATTAAATATTAAAAAGATTCAAAACTGAAAACAGAGTTTGTAGCTAAAGCTATGATTTTATTCAAAATAAAATAATAAACTGAAAATTTCTAACATAATAATTTAGATATTGTGACAAAGAATGAGTCTAATAATAACTTCAACTGAATAAACGAACAAGAATTGGAATGAATCAAAGTCCGAAACTTGTATGTACAGTCAACAAATTCCTACAGAACTCGAAACAGAGCACATATAGTCTAACATTCAAAGTTTCTCGGAAAAGTCAAATCTGGGCTTCTTGGCCGGCATGGGGCTCATCACTTCGTCGTCTCCGTTGACCAGCGAGAATTCAGGGACAGGAGGGATATTAAGGTCAAATCCACGATGACTGCTGCTGACGTGGCTGGTGGACCCCGCACCTTCGGAGTTAGACACGCTGCTGCTGTTATTATTCCCTTCGTAGTGGCACCGCTTGTGTCCTCCAAGAGCTTGTCCGGACGGAAACGACTTGTGACAGATGGTGCAAACGTGCGACTTCCCACTTCCGACAGTCACCGCGGATGTGGTCGTCGTCGTCGCCGTCGACTGATCATCTCCTCCGCAGGAGAGAGTCTGTGATAAGTTTTTTCGGTGGCTCGCCTTGTGTCCGCCGAGAGCTTGGTAAGAAGAGAAAGACTTGTCGCAGACGCTGCACTTGTAGCTCAACGACTTCTCAGCCACCGGAGCAAGAGGAAGAGGAAGAGGCTGACGGTTGCTGCGGTGGTTACCGTCACGAGCGAGGAGCAAGAGACAGAAAGCTAGATACTCTTCTTCAGTGAGGTTTTGGTGGTGGAAGTCGGATCTGGATCGTTTAGATCTTTTACCTTTGGTCCAGTGCTCGACGCCATGGAATCTTGAAGAATCTTCGAACAAAGGAGGTATTGGAGAAGCTAGTCTCGGTGAACTGATAGCCTCGAGCGCCATTAAGTTGGTTTTAAGAGCTTTCTTGTTAAAAAAGACAAAGAAGTAGAGAATCTGTAGAGGTTTTTGTGATGAGTTGAATTTGAGTAATGAAGAATTGTTGTTTTGTGTTTGTTGAAGAAGAAGAAATGAGAAGAGTGGATAAATATATAGTAGGTGGAGTGTGGAGAGGAAGTTGCGTGACAAGTGGTGGGAAAGTGTGAAGAGTGAAGGTGGCGATTAGATAATTACTACTTTCTTTTTTTTCTTTTTTTTTGTGAATTTTATTTAAATATGCGGACCAAAGTTGTGAGGAAAGTATCTCAATGTTTTTTCTCTTTTTAGGTTAAAGGGAGGATTTCATTTGGGCACGTTTGGTTTGACTTTGTACACGTGTGCAAAGAGTGGTGAAATGAAAAAGGAAGACGTCGGCTATAAAGACTTATTCTACATTTTACAGTGTGCCGCCTTGCAATATTCTAGAGTTTCTTCTTCTGTTTTCATGTGGTCGTAGTCATATGGTCATCCTATGCTACACGTTTCGGTTTTTTATTTATTGCAATACTTTTTAAGATAGATAGAAAGTTCTAACTTATAACTACTACTACTACCTAGTTGACCAAAAAAAAAGAGAACAGTTATACCCACTAACCAATATTGATCTGGAAAGCCAGAAATATCTACATGTATACAAGATTCATTTGAAATGGACGACAAGTTGTAGTTGAGTCTGAATGTAGAAACGTTGACTATAATATAAATATAGAAAAATATATATAATATAAATATAGAAAATATATATAGCAGCTTTGAACAGTATTGAGGTTGAGTGAAGGTAGGAACAAAAGAGAGCCTGAGACGACGGTGCATGAACAAAGATTAGAAGAAGACTAAGACTATTCCAAGTCTCGAAGGTCAAAAGCCAAAATAAGAATAAAAGTATATTTAAGTCGAAGGAGCCAACTTTTTGGTCCAACTTGTTTTCTTGGAAACGAACTACAGTTGACTAAAACAAAAAAAAACCATCTTCGTCTACTCTTCCTAATTTTCTTCACGCGGCGCTCTTCAAACCGTCCGGTTTAATTGCTTTTATTTGACGCGAACACGTAACCGAATGGCGGCATTTGGGAGTAGCTAAAGGTATAGTCGGCCGGTAGATATGTATGGAGCCCAAATTCACATTGAAATTAATGTTGGAAAACAACAGATAATGATCCACGTATATAGTGTACTGTGCACATGACGTGTCACATACGATACGTTGAATGACATAAACTATAATAAATCATCTCAAACCTTTGATTATCACACAATAAACGAGTGGTTTTGTCGCTATTTTTGGGGTTTTTCACTATGGAAGTGTGGGCCACATTGTTATGGTCACGTTTTGATCATGTGTCTAGTTTTTTTGTTCAGTTCTTTTCGATTTCTATCGTAAAGGTCCTCACTGAATTTCTTTATAAATATATATATATATATAGAAATATATATATTATATCAAAATATACACATATATAGTGTGAGTAAATATGATCATATCCGGACCAAAAAGAATTGACAGCATTTTTTGTTACAATGGAACTAACAAAAGAAAACCACTACGTTAAATCATCTAAAAGGAAGCAATTTGAACCGATTTGATGATAAGAGGTCACCTTCAACCAAGCAATGGTGGAAACATCCCCCGAAACCAGGGTTGGAGAAGATGGCTAGACTTCTCTGGTGGATTCGAAAAGAAAAATGAAGCTTTTTTCTATATACTTTGTTCCTCATTGAGTTAGAATTTGGAGATCCACTCCACTTTTTTTTGCTAACACGTTATCCCCATAATCTTGATTTTACATAATGCGTCAAGAAAGATACATATATGAAGCAATTCGAATACTATAATTTCTCTTGGGATCATGATATTTGAATCTTGGTTTTCAGCCGCCAACAAATGGTTTATAATTGATGATAACGCAAGTAGAAAAAATTGTGGCTTCACGAAGTCTCGACGTGGTATTTATCCCTATTCTAGATGGTTTAGATCTTGGTTCGAACAGTCAATGATACGCAGACATGTAATATCAAAAAGAAACGCTATTTGTGTTTGTGTATAAAGGAAAACTTGAAACTTGTGACTTGTGAGGCAGATATGTGATGCGAAAGAAACCAAAATGTATTTGTCGGCGTGTCATCATGCATGGGTCACGGCGTCACGCATTGCCTTCTGGAAAAAGTAAAACTCACACTAAACTTCCAACCTCTAACATGTAAAAATTTCAAAGAAAAACTCAAAAGTGATTCTTATTAACTCCACTATTTATTCTGCGGTTGGTATGTAGCTTTTTTGGTTTAGTTTGACTTAAAAAGAAGTAATATTAATATTGGAAAATATATACTTTTTGGGCTTAATTAAAAGATATATGAGTGGACGCTTTTATCCTATATACTGCGTTAATAGCTAAACATCACAAGGATAAAATATATATATATAAATCGGGAGAACGAAGATGGATTAGCTAAAAGTTACAACTAGATTCACCTAAGATCGAATCATCGCTAAACACATAGTTGTATAAAGAAGCTGGAATGGAAGAAAAAAATTTGGACGGTAGACAGTGTTTGTTGTACAGAGGGCGTTAAATGGTTACTTGTAGTTGTAGAATGTACAGTAATTGACAATAATATGATACTGTTAGATCAAAACAAAGCGATTGTCTCATAATTGATGGTGGTGGAATCTGTCTCCACCATTTTGGATGTTAAAAAGTGAAAACTTCTAAGTAGGGCCTTGGGGTCAGTGGAGTTATTCTTTGGGCAATGCGCGTTGGGTTTATATTTTTGGGTCTATTTGGGCCCACTCTTATTCTGATTTTTTGGGTCAACCTTGTAAGGTATTCAATTTTTCTTGAAAAAAATCCTCTCGTCTGTGTGTGTTGTGTACTTGAGCATTTTCAAATCGGTAATGTTCGAAGGTAAAACATTACGGTTTTCCTTCACATCAGGAATGTTACTATGAAATATGGTCTGAAGTTTGAGCACATGAAAGCAGGTTCATTTTTATGTAAATCAAAGAAAAAAACTCTAGTTTCAGCAATATTATATCCTTTACAAACCAAGATACCCTATTTATTAACCCAAAACTTGGTCACGCCAGACTAGAAAAATATCAGTTGTTTCCCATCAACACTTATGCCGTTTGATATGTACGTTTTGGTACGGGAAAGTAGAGTCCTAATCAAACGATCTGTTGTTGTTTGTTTCATTGAGTAATTCTCATTTTTATCCTTTATGAAAAAACTTGGGGATAGAGATGTGAGAGCACATAAAATTAGTATGAATTTTTTAGAAAAAAGAAAATAATAATATTTTAATCAAAATAATAATTGAATTAGTGGTAGAGTGACACATGTATAGTTGAGTCTTTTAAAACATGAAAAAAAGTTCTACAAACTCCAAAATAAGAGACCATAACACTTTTTCTTTTAATTTCTTTTTCTTTTATATTTATCTAAATTTAAAAAACCCACTCTGAAGAAGTGAGAATTCAGAATTTTAAGGATGCACCGTTCGAGCTTGAGTAAGAAGTTTTAATGGATTTCAGAAGTGTATCTTTCCCGGCATAAACGGCTACTCTCGTTTCATAAAAAATCACCATCATTTTATGCTTTTCGTCCACCACATCTCACAACTCTCCTAGTTACGTCTTCTGACGTTTTTGAGGCTGTTCCAAATTTTCTTTTTTCATTCTGACATTTGGAAGAATTAAAGATTAGGCATAACTTTTTCTAATATTTAGTTTTACAAAAGAGAAGAAAATAATTCCATATCAATAGTTAATAGATAGAAGGATCACAAAATTACTAATTTGTACCTTCTTTCATTTTTTTTAATCATTAGTTAATTTGTACCTTCTTTCATATTTTTAATCGATAGTTAATTTGTATCTTATTTCTTTTTTTTCCAGACTCAGTAGTTAATTATACCTGAAACTGAAAGTATTTCATGCCACTTGAGAAGCTCAGTTCAATTGTGTACATCATTTAGAAAAGTCAACACTTTAATGGCGAAGGGATGGTTAACTGTTTAATTAATAGAAAAACAAGTAAACACTGCTAAAAGTGTATTCTAATAATTTATCACAATGAACTCCTTATTTCTTGTCTTGTATAACGAAAAACCCTTATACCAATAGTACAATTAAAGAACGGTTTCATTCCGATCGTAGGGATGTGTACTAGCTACTATCTTCCACCAACTATAAAAATTATGTAACGTACTATTCGTCGTATACGAAGTTCAATTAATAGCTACCAAACATACTTTTTGTACCTTCCCATTCTCGCTTTTATATAATCTATTCTCATACATCGGATCATATTATAATTATATCGGACCACAATACTAGCTAGTAACTACTTGTTTTCCAATTAAATGGAATACGAATATGAAGTCATTTTTGACTTCAAGCGAGACAAGAAAACCAGCAGTGATCATGCCACAACAATTTAGTTTCGTTCTTCAATATTCTTATATAACATGCATGCTATATAAATACTATAAGTCGGAATCATTTCATTTGTAGTTAAATAAAATGTGAATATACCATTATGAGTGATTAAACCGTGGCCAATCAAAACGGTATAATAATGTAAACGACACATTCTACGAATCCGTATGTATATGCACGGAATTCGAATGCTAGAGGGGTAATCAGTTTAAGAAGGAATGAAACAGATAGGCAAATCCGTAAGATGCATTGTACATTAATCCGTCCTCTTAAGTTTGACACTTGGGACAACTTAACATATCTTCAAGCTGTGATTTTATTTTCTTCGATAAATTTATTTAAAAGTTATGAAGAAGATTTTATGTGGGGATGATCTTAAGACAAACGAACGAGTTTGAATCTCATCTTGTCGGAATCTCCAACTCTATTTTTTGCCGTCCTTATATTTTTAAATATGTTTATTTATCTTTTATCCGATGTACATACCTAACTTGACTTTTATAACTTATAAGACAATTTGCCTCCCAGCCATACCAAAAAGATAAGAAGCTCAGATAAGTTTTTTAAAATTATTAAACAGTCAACTATAATACATACAAATTAGCTTATTCTTTTGGCATGCCCATAACAAGGTTAATTAATGTATGCAAATATATATATATATATATATATATATCATTGATAACCATGCATTTATATAAACACATGATAGAGAATGTTGAATTTTGTCTTATTTGCATCTAAAAAATTTAAGTTCTTCTGGTGGTAAACTAAATACATAAAAAATTAAGTTCCTGTACTTTATGGATTATTTCTATTTTTCCTTTTGCCTGGTTTTGTTTTCTAATGGTTTAAAATCCAATACAAAACCAAATACATATAAACATGAACGGTGACATTTTTGAGTTAACAATGAGCTAGAACTTTAACGCAATTAAATCATTGATGATCCATATATATTCCAATGATTATACTTTGACTTCTGGTTTCTTATTCTAAACTTACATGACAGTTACAAGAAAACATGCAACATATGTACTTTTTAGAAAAAAACTATTGGACTTCAAAAATTTCTGTCTTAAGTATATATACGAAAGTAAATTGGATCTCTAAAGGCATATCAATTTGCTTATAAATTAAGTTTCACCTTCCGTATGATGCTAATTTATTTTGTGAACGCAATTGATTGTATCTTGAAAAAAAACAAAGTTGACTAGTATGCAACATTCTTCTAAAATATCAGTATTGACACTTTAAATTATCGAAAACACAAATGCAATCATCGATTTAAACATTTAAAAACTAGAAAAGGAAAACAAAACTTACAAACATAATGGTATACTGTATTTGATCGTAGAGAAATGACTATCGTGAAAACATTTCTCCATCAATTTACATTTCCTTATCCATTTATTATGTTCTTCTTGAGTGTAGTTTATAAGTATATCTAGGCAAATATATATCAGTGTAACTTTGGATCATTCTTACAAGTTACAACTTACAAGTAGCGTGTGTTTTTCTTGATACACATATATATATATATATATATGTATATTACATAACAAAATGAAAAAGAACAAAAAAAGGCTCACAGCTTCATCCAAATAAGTTATCGACGCCGGAAATATCATGCTGCATCTTCTCCCAAAAAACAAATTAGCTTAGAGAGACCTACCGGACAATTAGTAAGCTAAGGTTTAATACGGCATGGATTAAAAAGTTTAATTTTTATTTTCTTGTTCTTTAAGTGTTCTTGATGTTGAGATAAGGATTCCATTAATCGTGCATTGGCGTGGCAATATCTTTATTCTTCACCGCTTCGCTTGTGTGGCCAATGTAAACTCTCTCTCATTATTATACTATCTCTAACCATCTTATACATATATATGAATAAATGGTCATATAAAAAGAAATATATTAATGTGTCGTGAAGGAACAAAGCTGGTCTCATCTCTCATTGTCGACCCCACAAGTTGACTGATCGTGTTCATCATCATGCATGGCTTCATTTCATTTATTTAATTACGACTTGTTCACGACACAAATGATTGTAACAGTTTAAGAATCTCTTGATTTCTCTTCATCATCACCAAATCTTCCTCAGTTGATATATTCTCTTCATCTCCAACCTATATATATAGTAGCACAAGAACAAGAATTATCATAACAACAAACGAACAAGACGAAGAACAAGAAGGAGAAAGACAAGAGTTGAAGGTCAGAGCGATGGACGTTTTTGTTGATGGTGAATTGGAGTCTCTCTTGGGGATGTTCAACTTTGATCAATGTTCATCATCTAAGGAGGAGAGACCGCGGGATGAGATGCTTGGCCTTGCTAGCCTTTACAATGATCATCTTCATCATCATCAGAACAACGTCTTGTCTTCTGATCAACAGGCTCTCTTAATTCCCGATATGTTCCCATTTGGCGCAATGCCGGGAGGGAATCTTCCGACCATGCTTGATTCTTGGGATCAAAATCACCTCCATGAAACGGCAACGCTTAAAAGGAAGCTACTAAACATAGATAATTTACACAATACTAACTCCAACTCTGACGTCACAAGACAAGTAAGTGCAAGATCAATAGTGTATATATACAATGTTTACTTTTATTCATTAACGCAATAAACTAAATACAATATCATTAACGCGATATAGGAGCTTGTCAAAGCCAAGAAAAAGCAGAGGGTTAGCTCGGAAAGCAATACAGTCGACGAAAGCAACACTAACTGGAGAGATGGTCAGAGTCAAAGCAACAGTTCAGACGATGAAAAAGCTTCGGTCACAAGTGTTAAAGGCAAAACAAGAGCCACCAAAGGGACAGCTACTGATCCTCAAAGCCTCTATGCTCGGGTAAGAAAACGTCTGAATATTTCTACGACTTCTCTATTGAAAATAATTAAAAGTTGTCGTGGGGTTTTAATAATGGTATCGCTTTTTGCAGAAACGAAGAGAGAAGATTAACGAAAGGCTCAAGACACTGCAAAACCTTGTACCGAACGGTACAAAAGTGGATATTAGCACGATGCTTGAAGAAGCGGTCCATTACGTGAAGTTTTTGCAGCTTCAAATCAAGGTAATTAATTTTATTTTTAGGGTTTTGTTTTTGTTAAAATGTTTATACTATAACATCTATATTGGTTTCTAACTAACCAAAATGTATATGTAGTTGTTGAGCTCGGATGATCTATGGATGTACGCACCATTGGCTTACAATGGACTCGACATGGGATTCCATCACAACCTTTTGTCTCGGCTTATGTGAAGGACGACTCATACAAGTTACAATGTAATTGTAAAGAAACCGATTTAGAACATATGAATCCCTTTAATTGGGCCCTACCAGAGTGGTCTACTTTCGGAACGTACCACTTTCTCTTGTTGTTCATTCTGATATTTTGTTAATTGTTATTCTTTAACTTCTTTTTGTCTTTTTCTTCGTTATGGTTCTAAGAACTTGGGTACTTCTTTCTAATGTAATTATATTATTAAATTATGAAAAAGTCAACTCGGACTAATCTTAATAAATACCAGTCTTTCCTCGCACACTTTTGAAAACAAAGATAATTGAACTAGCTGTTAGAAAGAAAAAAAATATATACTTGAAGTTGAATCATTCGGCCGACTTTATTTTGAAAACAAAGATATATAAAATTGAAGTATTCGGCCGACAAACACCCTTCAAAGGAAGCGGACGCCATGCCAAAGCCTTTCGATAGCAAAACTAAATAATATCAGGTCATAAAGCTCGTTATGTGGTGTGTTTAAATATGAGAGTCCATACTACTGAATAGTTATATTTTAGGTTTTGGAGAAAAGAAAATTGACTAACCGCCAAAAAATAGGAAAATTGATGAATAATCCCCACCTGTTTTAGATGTGGAAGAAACAACATATCCTAGTGCTTATACCAATGTCGCGTCTCACGTGCAATATGGTCACTATTACCAACTCCAAGTCTCCAACCCTAACTAGTACTTACTTGATGCGTCATAATTCCAAAAAAAATATCAATCAAAGCTTTCAAAATGTTCTCAAAGCATCATTTTTCTCCTAAGTTTTAGTATTCCCCTTCTTCCTTTTTCTGTAAAGAATATGGAAATCCTTAAATGCTAATGTCTATGAAATAAATCAATGAAAATATATTACCAAACATACTTAATAAGTCTATTTCAGATGGAGGAGGGAAATAAGATGCAAGTACCGAAGAGGAAAAAAAAAAGAGAAATTGGAAAATTAGAGCACATTTAAACGGTTTATAGACGAAGTTCTAATGTCGGTTCGGTTCGGTTCGATTTAAAAAAAAAAGCGAATTCGGTTTAGTCAAACCAGATCGTATAGTGATCGCCTCCGTGCAACAAAGAGGGTCTTGAAAACACTAACAAAGAGAGAAGTGAACACATAGCAACCGCGATTCTCATCTCTCTCTCTCTCTCTCCGTTGTTGCCATGGCTTGCGCCGAGCAGCCTCTGAAGAAGCGTCGGCTGTATGAGGTATTCCCTGAATCGCAGCCTGAATCGCAGCCTGAACCACAGCCTGAAGAATCGCAGCCTCCGCCACCGGAGCTAGAATCTCCATCCACCTCTTCGCAGGTGAGCTCGTTCCCCGCTCCAGGGACGCCGCCGCCTCCATCTCAAGAGGAAATTCAAACGAGAAGCAGCAACAGAGAAGAGATTCGAAGAGTGCATGAATGCTATAAGCGTCTCAAGTCTTGTATTGGTCAGAGAGATGGCAGCCGCTATGCGACTCTTGAGCAAGCGTATCGCTCCCTAATCTCCGCCTCGAGAGGTTTGTTTTCTCTCGCATTCTTAGGCCTCTGTTGATTTCTCTTCCGTTCGATTCAGGTTTAACGATTGGATGATTGATTATCTTCTGCCAGTTGATGGAGTTCATTTTTGTTCGAGTATTTAGATATCTACTTTTAGTCGGCTTTTCGTAACTGAATTGTGTGAAGATTAGGGTTAGGAGCTGAATTATTTTAGATTTGAGTTACTTCACTATAATCAATTTTCTCTTAGCATTGTGACTTTTGCGTCTGGACTCTTATTGTAGAGCAGAAGTACACGACGAGATAGATTCATTCTCTAAGCTGCAAATGTGAATTCATACGCCTTTTTTTGGTAGAGTCCGTTACTGTTTCTTACTACGCTGCACTTAACTGTGTATCTGTGTTTAGGATATCACAAAACGTACTATTGTACAGTCTCCTGGCTGATATTAGATATCTCACATTCTCGAAGCTTGATAAAGCCATGTAAGTGTTGGTTGGGACGTATTTTTGTTTCCCCATATCACACTGTGTCAGCCTTCTTGTGTTCCATTCATTTGATGTCACCCTTCTATAGACTCATTATGTTTTGCGAGTGCCAAAAAGTTTCATTACTTAGGGTTATATACATTTCTCAAGAAAGACCTGCTCTTGTGTGGTTCATTCTATTTGTCATATTCATATGTAAGGTGTGTAGTGATGTGGAAATCATTGTTTTGAATGGAAAATAGCTCAACGGATGACAGTTACAAAACTTAGTTCTTAAAGTAGAATGTGCACTCTCTAGTACACCTCCTAGAGTCATTTTCTGGAAAGGAGCAGAAGCGTTAAGATGAAGTTTGCTGGAATAACGACTTTAGTTAGCTGCTTATACTTGCAGGTTGTACTAGCGTTAAGCGCCTTGTGGCTGATCTTGTTCCTCGATATGCACTGTACTGCCCTATTGCTATCAATGATGCAGTGCAAGCTGTCATCGACATGCATAACTTCAGCTTGGAAGCATTAGAGAGGGGACAAGATGCTGATGGTGTTGCTTTTCAAACTGCTAAAGCATGCATATTTGGTCTAGTTGACCTATGTTCTGCTGCTTCTTCAAACAGAGCATCGTCACCAGGGGCTCGGGATATCTGCTCTGCTGTTTTCAGAAATGTGTTAACCTTCTTTGTGCTATCCTTTGAGGCGAAAGATATCTTTCAGATAGTTGATAAGGGCGATTTGAAGGTGCAGGATCTTGATGAAAGTTTTTCCCCGCTGATGCAAAAATTTTCAGATGGAAACTCCTTACCTTTGATCAAACTATCCCAGTTTCGTGTTTTAGCTTTACTCAAAGTATTCTTCAACTTCCCTAAAAATTCAATTGCCACTTGTTTTGGATTCTTCAATTCGTCATCAACGGAGGATGTAGCCACGGGGAGGTATCTCATTATTCATATGGCAGAGAAGATTAATGATATTGATGCCGCCGCTAGTAATGAACCTG
>KE155862.1:149843-160119 GCA_000411075.1 Sisymbrium irio
CTATCCTTTGAGGCGAAAGATATCTTTCAGATAGTTGATAAGGGCGATTTGAAGGTGCAGGATCTTGATGAAAGTTTTTCCCCGCTGATGCAAAAATTTTCAGATGGAAACTCCTTACCTTTGATCAAACTATCCCAGTTTCGTGTTTTAGCTTTACTCAAAGTATTCTTCAACTTCCCTAAAAATTCAATTGCCACTTGTTTTGGATTCTTCAATTCGTCATCAACGGAGGATGTAGCCACGGGGAGGTATCTCATTATTCATATGGCAGAGAAGATTAATGATATTGATGCCGCCGCTAGTAATGAACCTGCACCAGACGGGAATTCTGGTCAGACAGGTTCTAACAAATTAGAGGCTACTGGCAAGAATGCGGAAGGGTTGAGTGGGATCCAAGAAGCATCCCACATTCTAAAGAGCTGCTTGTTAGGAATGGTAATATTCTGAGTAGTGTAGAATCAATTATGAGTTGCATTTGCTTTTAGTTATTGACTTACTGTTATTCCTGTCTTGAGCATCAACCTTTTCACGCTTTTCATTTGCTTGGCTAGAGCGTAATGGGTGTGTACTGCTAAATATCTGATAGTTTCAAGATTTATTCATGCAGGTTCTTGGGAAGAGTCCCTCCATTGGTAGGTGGGCTTTCTTTAAGTATAAGAATATATGCAGCCTGTCATCCTTCATGGAAATATCCAGTGCTATTCCTTCTCTAGAGGGCATGTTTGGACTTGTCGGAAAAGATATAAAGTTAGAAGATTGTCAAATGGAGAGTGACGACGATGATTGTGGAAAATTTACAGCTTCACTTGTGAAACCTCACAGTTCTACAGAAAATGATGTCCGCTCTAGTGCTGGATCGGTTTATGATGCTGGAGGTTCACGTTCTATGGATTTTGAGACTGTTGACCAGAGAGACTTGTCATGCGGTAGATCTTCGGTACCAAGGGGATTAATAAATCATCATACACCATCTCCTTCCGCAAGAGTGCCGTCAGATTTAAGGAGTAACTCTGCAGATGGTAGGAGCAATTTTGTTGTTGGAGGATCACCTATTTATCAAGCAGGGCCTCGGGGTCCTTCATCAGGGCAAATTTTTTGGTATTTGGATGGAGACCCCTCTGCTTGTGACGTCTTTCCGGCTTCGGGACAGCTGTGGTTAGGGTATTTAGGACCAGAAGAAACTGAAGGTCATCTAAGGTTTCAGCTTGATAGGTACGGTCCAGTAGACCGTTTCTTTTTTGATCCAGTGAAAGGATTTGCCCTAGCTGAATATAGAAGTATAATTGATGCAATCAGAGCTCGAGAATATCTGCGAGCGCAGTTTCCTTGGCGCATTAAATTCATGGATATAGGAGTTGGTGCAAGGGGATCTTTGAACGGGGTAGCATATGGTTATTGTACTCATTTGTATATTGGAAGCATCTCTAGCCAGTGGGAGAGGGATGAAATTGTCCATGAGTCAAGGCAAGCTCTTTATAAGGGACCTCGAATGGTGACTGATTTGTACTATGAACATGCCCTTCTAATGGAGTTTGATACACCTGATGATGCTGCCATTGTTATGGCCCATCTCAGGTTCTATCGTGGAGAAAAGAGTAAACTTCACATGGCATCAATCAATCGTCCTTTGCCTCATGAAGATGGAGGAAGGTTTGTCTCTGCTAGTCTGCTTCTTCCAAACTATAATTTTTGATGATTTTGAACTGTTGACGTTTTTAGTGATAGTTTAATATCCGTGAAAGACTTTTTATATCTTCTCACACCTGAAGCGTCCTGATTTTGGTATAGTTATGCATTTCGTGTCGTTTTCTTTTCTGTCTCTTTGGTTTGACGTGGAATTTTCTTGTCTCAGCAGTCATCCAGAGAGGCACCTTCAGATGCCTCCGACATCAAAACCGGATAGTGGGTCAGGGGAATATGTGTCCCCCTTAATGAGTACGGATAACCACTGTAATTCTGCACCTCATGGAGCTCCTTTTCAGCAAAATTGGCCTGCTTCTGGTAGTACTCTTGTGAATCCTGCACAAGGAGGTAAGTTTTTTATCTTCTCTCTCCTGAACCATGAATGGTTTTTTGTGACTGCAAAGATTTGTGTATGAATTTAAGATTGCCATTCCTCAGTCTCAGGGACTCCTTCATGTCTGCCCATGCCCGCTCCAGGACAGCCTGCTACACCGACATCTCAAATTCCTCCATCTCCGTTTGTTCAACAACCCATTTACCCTCCTCCTAACACCTCCTGGGATACAAGATCTCTAGGCCACCAAATCTCTCCAAGTGGTAATGCAATAGCAACATCATCACAGACTCAAGGACCTCCACCGCAGCAGGTTTCAGGTCCGTTCGTGCCGCCTCCGATGCATCCAGTCTCTCAGTCACAAGGACCTCAAGTTCAGCATTTTGATCAGGTGTATCCACCTCCGCCTTTAGGACATTCATTACCCTCTGTGACACAGCCACCGCCACCAGAGATGATGCCACATCCGCCTCAAGCTCAACCACCTCCTTTGCCTTATGCACATCCACCTCTGGTTCCTCCTCCTCCTTGTAATCCACCATCTCCTCCGCCTTTACCTCCAATGAAAACACAGTTGGCTGAACCGGATGCTTCCGAACATAACGCGGAGCACCATTGGCAGGGTGCTTTGTCCAAAAGTGGAGTTCATTACTCCACGATCATTGCACAGAGATTGGAATCAAGCATATGCAAATATACCAATGGATTTTCGGAGCCTTTGCAGTGAGTGGCAACACCTCACTCTTATTTGATGCATTATGTCTAGCTTATGTATCTTTCTTTATAAATAATCAAGTGATGTGCGATGAACATTCGTTTTCTGGCTTTTTTTACCTTCTGCAGATGGCCTGTTAAATTGGATATGACCAAGCGGACCGATATGAAGAACGTAAAATCTACTTTTACGAACACTCAGCCACATAAAGTGAGTTTCTATACTCTTGTCTCCCATCCAATTATTGACTGCTAGCTATTTTCTTACGGTTTGAGGAATTTTGTTTTGCAGAGAGAGATTTGTCAGCTAATTCCCGCAACTTCCAGCGATCGTAAAGGGGTAATCAATTTTGAATATCTGCATCAGCTAAACCTACATGGCTTTGTTATGCCTTGTTATGTAGTATAACTCTTAAAACTCACTTTTTATTTTCTTGTGCAGCTCCAAGATTTCATGTCATACTTGAAGCAGAGAGATTGTGCAGGAGTGATAAAGATCCCTGTAAAAAGCCTTATGTGGGCAAGGCATCTCTTCATTCTCCCCTACTCGCAAGAGACATGTTCCTTGCTTTCGGTTTCTCCTAGTTCCTCTGAATGCTTGATCGGTTTGGTTTTGCCCAAGGAACCAAATGCTGATTGCTCGTGACATATGTCTACTGATATATCCCGGGACAAAGTAGAGTATATGAAGATTGTCATTGCTTTTGTGCTTATGATAATTCTAAATAACTTTGTAAATGATGAATGATGAAAAATTACTAGTGTAATCTCACTCTTTTTGTCTCCCTTTCAAGGGAACCAATTGTAGATTTGTGTGAACTATTCAGCTGTTACAGTTTTATTATCACTTTCGCATATTCTGGTCAATTTTTGGGAGTGTATGCATGCGTTGTGCGTTGGGACATTCTTCGACCAACAATTAACGCTCAATCGCACAATATAACACAAAAGTACAGAACGTTAATGGTCAGACGCGTTTTTTACCGATCGCAGTGCAAACGCAGTTGAGGGAATCCCAATCGATTGAATTGAATGGTGGCGTATATCTACGCGGCTGCGCTTTCGTCCCTCCCGCCTCGTCGTCTGAAATACAGCTTAGCTTCACTTTTATTCGATCGCCGATATTCTGATAGAAACAATCATGTCTAACCGACGATCGAACCGGCAAGATGAGAACGCGAGATACATCCCCAAGGGGCAGCAGAAGTTTGTTCCAAAACCCTTCAATCCAACTCCAACATCTAGCTCTACCGCTTTCCCCGTTTCGCTCTCCTCTTCCCTTAGGGAATCGGATTCCTCCACGGCGACTTCCAGAGGCTCCGCTCCAGGTGGCAGTAGGGTTAGGATGGGGGATCAGGGACAGTGGGTATCCAGCAAAAGTCCGGCTCAAGGCGGTGGCAGTTTCGTGAATTACTTGCCGCAGGACGAAGCCGTTGCCGCCGGTCTCGGTCCCGAGGATGGAGGTTTGGATCCACTTGAGTCTCAGGGAGTAGTGGATCTCCTCAACAGAGAGCTCACGAGGCTGCTCAAACTTAATCCTAGAGAGTTTTGGAGACAAGGTCATTAATTTGACTCTCTTTTTATAATGTTCACAAATTTAGTTTAGGCTTTGGTCTGATGTTACTTCTCTTGATAACATGACAGTGGCCAGTGATGCATCGTTGCACGGTTTTCTGGATAGCTTCTTGAAGTTTAGAAGCAGATGGTATGATTTCCCTTTTCATGGTGTCAAGGGAATTGTCGCCGGCGTTATTGTTGGAGAACTCGAGTTATGCCGCCGTGTGTTCATGGTCTTGTATAGAATGTGAGTCGCTTGCATGTTTGTTTCGTAACCTCCACCGACTTTCTTTTACGAGTAGTCTTGTTCGAATCTGGATACAATGAGAGTTCGTTGAATGGTTTCTTGTTTATTGGTTTTTGCAGATCTTCCAATAAGGATCCTGGTGCTCGAGCTGCTGACAGCCTCAGTCAGAAAGATCATGAAGGTAGCATTTTGCTCTTTGTCTATGCCGATTCTATTCTGTTCTTGTCATTTATGAACGTAGAATGAAAAGATTGATATGCCTCACCCTTGGATTCCTTTTTACTTTCCATTCAAATTTTGGATTAGCATAGAAGTTTTGATTTTATTGGTTGGCGTTTGTTCTCAGATGTATTTGATTGTATGTTAATTAGCATACTCTGTCTGTAAAAGATAGTTTCTAAGACCAGCTCGGTATAGGTAACTGACTAAAATTCGTTATTATTCTTGGGCATGGTTAAATAGAGCTAGCAGTAGAACTTGTGGTTCGTCTTGTATAACCTGGGCTTGGTTGTAAAAGAAGTAGTGAGAGAAAATCCCTCATGTATCAGACTTTCTAGGATGAATTGAGTTGTCCTTCCATTATTAGCCTTGAGCTCGAGTTCATGATTCATTACAATTTTCTTCTTTTACGATTTTCGTTGTGCCTGATGTGCTTTTGTGGGTTTTATAAGATTTATTTTTCTTTCTAGCCTACAACTGTTCATCAGTTTTGTTTGTAGTTCTCTTGCAGGACAAGAAGTTGCTGGACTTGCCAAAGTTATTGGATATATGCGCTATATATGGACATGAGAATGTAGAGCTCACAAAATCTTTAGTAAGTCATCCAGGAAAATTAATCTAATTGGACTAGGATTTTCTTTTTGTGACATTCAGCATTTGAGTTCCTAATTGCCGCTGGATGTTAAAGCTGAGATAATCTTCTATTCTTTTAATCTGATTGTCTATTTCCCCAGATTGAGAATGCTGTGAAATCACAAACTGGGATTCCTGATAGTTTGAATATGATGCTGTCTCATTTCTTGGGCATTCTGCACACAATGCATCACCGTTGCACCTCATCTTTGGAGGTATGCTTTGGTATTTGATTTCAGAAACACCACTTTGGGATTTTAGAAAACATTAAAGGTATATATATGTATGAAAAAGTGTTAATTTTACTTTCTTGGTCTGAAAATTCTTTGCTTTAATCTCTATTTTCTTCAACTTTCCTTCGATTAAAATTTCTATTAACTTTTCTTCTCTGCAGACTTTGTTGCCGAATGAAACGAGTGAAGACCATGGACATAGACAACTCCATTCTGACCTTCTGGAGGTGAATGTCCCTCCTTTTATTCTATTAGTTTCTCTGTTGTTAAATTGTTAGGATCTAGTATTTGCTTCTGTTCGCACATGAGACTAGTTAGCATTTAAGTTCCTGGTGTTGACGTGCTTTTCTTGTCTTACCTAGAACTATCAGTAGCAGAGTTTAGGAAATAATTGATACGTTGGTTGCTGGGAAAAGTAAAATTAAAATTTGCTACCATTAACATCTGCAATTAGGGTGTAAACAATGAAATCACTGAAGTACATAATTGTGGAAGGAAACAGATATAAATTTTCGCCAGCTTTAAATTTATTTTAGTGGTCACGTTTAGACAAGCTTGATACATAGATCAGGACATTGGAGATGTTTTCCTTCTTTCAGATTGCCATTTTGGATATATGAAAATTAGGATGTGGTAGAATATTAAGGTAATGCCGTAATGCTAATATCTGGTTCAGCCTATTTGAACTCGCATTCCTAAAACGAGTCGAGTGGCATTGGAGTATTGGAATTAGGCTATTACTAGAGTGTGATACCTAAGATCTTATTCTATGGAAAATGATAAAATCGGGTTTCATAGCTGTGTGTAACAGTTTCCAGCAGAGAATATGTACTGTGTCAAAATATATCAAATTCATGCTTTTACATATCCTTAATGATATATATGTACAACTTTTGGATTGAAAATTTTCATACTTGCATTCCTCTGCGGCGGGTAAACATTATATGTATTGGTACTTAAAATTGTAATTATATTCTTTTCAGTTCTCAAAAAGGAATGTTTAAAGGTGCATATTGTTTAAACATATAATTTATAAACGTGATACAATCTGTGTTAATGTTTTTTTAATCTCTGATTAGGTTATGGACTTCATTAATGATGGTGTTATGTCTTTGGATGCTTTCGTTTCTGCTTATCCACCAGCGGCATTGATCTTGGCATGTCCTGTTGAAACAAGGTATGCACCAGCTTCTATCTAAATCTTTCAATTTATATTGTGAGAATCTTTTTTTCAAGCCGGAGAAACAGTTATATATGTACTCTGAGTACTATCCTCAAGTGTTGCATACACATAATTCTTTGATGTGTTACTGGATTTGTATTGAATTGAACTTTGGGTTTCTCATGATTGATGAAAACAATGTTAATAGTGGAACATTCAGCTATTAGTGATCTATATTTGGCTTGTTTTGATCATAACCTAAATCCATCTGTGCAGTTATGGGAGTGATGAACTTCTCCGCAGCCTTTTTCGTTTACATGATTCATTGCTTCCATCACTTCATCGTGGCTTCCAGGTCTTGTTCAATGATGGAGACCATGATTCTCGTTCAGATATATCAACGAGTTTAAACATGTTGTCAACAAGGATAGGAAGTTTATGTTGGAAAATCTTAGATATCTGTTATCTCAGCAATGATTTGTCCAATTACGAATCTTCAGTTCCAGCTGTCACGAAGATGTTCCCGTCAAGAGTAGAAGACCCTATGGTTAGGGCAGATATACTGATCCAAACGTTCAGGGAGATCAGTGGGCTTTCTGAGCAGTCACTGGAAAGCAAGAACCGATTACTCCAAAAGCTTGAGAAGAGCTACAGAATAATTGACAGACTTAGGAGTTTACAGAATGCAGGTATTTTCTTTCACAATCTGGTTCCGTCCAGCATTTACCTGTTGTGTCAGAGTGGATTCGAGTCTTTAGTATGTAAGCTTTGTTAGGATAAATCTTAAAGTTCACTGAAGGTAACATAAGCATCACATTAATTCCACTGGTAGCTAGTGTAATTGATGTGCAAGTTTCTGCAAAAGCTAGTTCTTTTTAGTGATTATATGAGATCTGGTTTCTTAGTGCCATGAGTTATAAAGAGTATAGTCTAAAGCAGTTTGCTATTGATTTTCACGCAGGATGGTTATTAATGGAAGATGAGCAGCTTCAATATTTGTCGATGATCATGTTGCATTCTGCAGACACAGTCTCTATGAAGGAGTCGCCGCTTCTTCTAACTGATGGTGGAAACACCAAAGAGCTTATGGATGAAACTGCTGTAGTATTGCAATCCAAGATTAGTCAAATAAAAGACATATTCCCCGAATATGGGAATGGTTTCTTAGCTGCGTGTCTTGAAGCCTATAACCAGAATCCAGAAGAAGTTATACAGAGGATTCTTGAAGGAACACTCCATGATGATTTGCAGCGATTGGATACTTCATTAGAGACTATGCCACAACCTAAATCGGCTCCAACTCTTAGAAGCAAAGACAAAGGGAAAGGAAAGCTTATCGACTCTGACACTAGTAGCTCTGGTATCTACACGGAGCAACCTATCACACGTCCCTCACTTCCAGCTTCATCAGCCTCATCCACAACGGTTGGCAGATTTGTCAGAAAGCCAAAGGATGATACTCCAAACTACAAAATTCTGGATGCAAGGAAAGAAACGGACAGAGAAAGGAACGCGGCCTTACTTGCACAATATGAGTATGACGATGAATACGATGATTCTTTTGATGATCTGGGTTTCAGTGTTGGGGAATCAGCTACTGGAGAAAGCGAGTCATTTGGTAACAGAGCTGGTCAAGCAGGATCGGAACCCTCTGCTGCTTCAAAGTGGGGAAGCGGAAAGAATCCTCAATTCTATGTCAAGGATGGTAAGAACTACAGTTACAAAGTGGCAGGCGCTGTTGCGGTTGCAAACGCAAACGAGGCTTCACTGGTTAATGAAGCTCAGGAAGATATGATACTTGGCTTGGGACGTGGAGGAAATATTCCTCTCGGAGCGGTTAGAAATTTAACAGAGTATCAGGCACAGAGAGATGAGAAGGGCCAATCTAATATGAACGTGAACACAAGCGATGGAAGAGAGAATGGGAGAAATGCGAGAGGAAGGGGTAGAGGAAGAGGAATGGCGAGAGATTCGAATAGAGAGCAGCCGCAAGAGAAGAGTTATGAGAACAACAACAACTCAGCGGCTACTACAGAGGCGGATAACGGAGGAGGAAGGGGTCGAGGGAGGGGACGAAGAGGAGGCGGTGGAGGAAGAAATCATAATCATAAAGATAGAGCTATGAAGAAACACATTGCTAGTGTTTCTGGTTTTTAGAGGACATTAAATATAACCAAAGCTCGACGTTTTTTGGGTCTTTTTATCGGTTTGGATACGGGAAACAAATTTAATGTCCATTTGATTGTAATACTACTTGTTTTTGGTAATTAAAAGAATCAAAATAGCATTTCCGTTTTGGTTAAACAAGTTTCTTTTGATATATTCATATATATAAATAACATCTCCAATAAGTAATAACCACTCCAATAAGCTCAGTTTGTCGGAGTTTAATCTTCTTTATCGTTACTCTTTTTTCATACAGCTACAAAAAAAAATGGTTCATTATGTATTGAACATAATCCGTGTTCATCATATGAAGTTGCAGATGTTAAAGATACCCAATGTTATCTTTTTACCAGATTTATTGTATTATGTTTATGTTTATTTATAAAACACATACGGATTTATTTTAAAACACATAGTTTATTTTTAAAACATCAAACCTAATTTTCTAACTCTAATTCCAATTCTAATCAAACACATAGTTTATATGTGAAAAAAATAATTTAATATATATTTTACTTGTGGTATACAACTATACAAGCTGGTACACGGTTTGTGAGGTCTACGTAAAACAGCAATAGTCAAATAGATGAGAGACCCTAAAATGGCCCACACTTCTCTCTTTTCTTTTTCCTCATATCAAACTTCAGTCTTACCACATTGTTAATGCTAGACGACTTATTAATTATGATGATAAACCTTATCCCTCCACTGTCTTGCATCAGATTTTTTTTTTATAAATATATTAAATATGCATAGAACTAAACATGTATATCTGCATCCTTTTATTTAACCTTCTTTAACCAAATAGGAGTAGTACTAAGAGTAAAGACAGTGAAATATTAAATGTTGCATAAAATTCTGAAAAATCAAAAGAAAATATGAAGCTAAAATAAGTGGTAAAATATCTTATTACATCACTAAAAGCTGAGGAAGTATTGATTACGCTGAGTGACAAATCTCGATCAGGTAAATTACTAGAGAACATACAAACTAATCTAACAACATTTTACACGAGGATGATTAATCTAACTAAAACAAGTTACTTTAAAAAAATGTAGTTGTTGGTGGTAGTCAAAAGTAAACGAAATCAAAGTCACGTCGGCATTCGATGATCCAACGGCGTAAAAAGAGCCACGTGTGGAAGCATATTCCTAAGATGTAAATGGTTTGATTCTTCTCCTTCGATATTCACCGAGTCGAGGCGAGAGTCTTGTACGCCTCTTATATACATAAAAACACTCACCGCTTTCATCCTCACGTTTTTTCTTCCTTCGCCAAAGACGAAAGTCTGAAACTTTCTCGACCTCTCTCTCTCTCTCTCTCTCTCT
>KE155862.1:160366-177964 GCA_000411075.1 Sisymbrium irio
TCTTTAATGGATAAATCGCCTCTCCGATCTCATTCGTCCTCGCTTTCTTCCAGACTTTTGTTGCTCTTCTTTTGTAGTTTTCTTGCTTCAATTTCCTCTTCTGCTGTCTTCGATCGTAACCCTTGTAGTTTCCGTTAGTCCTTTTTTGACGCTTGTTTTTGTTTATCTATCTCCGTAAAGAATCAGCTGCCGACAAGATAACAACGACAACCATGGGGAGGAGTAAGCTTATTTCCTCGGACTTCTTGAATCTCATTTATTGAGAATTAGCTCTATTCCCCATTGGATTCGAATTGGGCTTTCAATTACGCATGTTTAATGTTTGGAAAGTCTTTTCCTTTTTCATTAGGAACTTGGTTTTGTTTTTGTATATAGTTCATTAGGAACATTGCTTTTTCTTCCGCATGTTTAATGGACACTTTGCTTATTGCTATTGAGAATCAAATACAATACCTAAAGAAACTAAATAACTCCGAAGCTCTATACTTTATTTGAATTTGATTTAGGAAGCCATGATGCCCAAGAGTAAGCTTCTGTTCTTGATTTTTGATCGAGTTTAGCTCTGTTTCACCTTCTTGATTTCTTTTGTTTTAGGTTTAATTGCTTTCGGATTCTTAATACTTTGAAATCTCTCGGATTTGTTTTCGTTACTGCTTTATAAGTTGTTGAAGTGTAGTGTTGTTGTGGGAAACTAAGATTCACTTTTGCTTGGGTATATTACAGAATCTCAGCGTAAGAACGCCGCGATGGATTTGTTTGATAGTGACGATGATACAAGTAGTGTAAGCTCTTCCTCCACCATGCGATCTGAGAGACCTGCCATGGATGAAGTTCAGGTTCACAGAGATGTTTTGTTGGATCAATCCCTTGATGCTCTCTACGAGAAAAGGTAGTCTTCTTTGCCCTAAACAAACTAAGAGGTTTTCTCCTGTGTTTTTGCGTGATTTTGATCCGAAACTGATATGTGAAGGAGTTCAACGAGAGAGCAAGCTTTGGCCTCCATTGTTGACGCATTCAACAGCGACTTGCAGCATGAGTTTGTGGAAAAGAAGTAACCATCTCCTACTCTATTCCTTCATCAGTTTAACGTTCCTTGTTCAGAAATCTTAAGAGTTCCTTTTTAGTTAATCACGCATAACCGATTGGGGTTCAGTGTTGATGACACATGATTGTTCGTTCTCTAATGTTTCTTCTTAACGTTACAGGTTTGCCACTCTATTGCATCAGTGTTTACACTGCACCAAGAAAGGGTCCACCAAGGAGACCTCATTAGCATCACATGTTATTGGTTAGTGTCCCTGAGTAACAGGCAACTTATGCATCATCTTCAGTAGTTTTTTTTATTGAGCTATACTAACAGTTAATGTGGCGATTGCAGGGTTGCTAGCATTGACTGTTGGACTTGGGGATCAAGCACAAGAAATTCTGGAAGAATCCATCACTCCTCTTTCTCAGGCCCTTAAATCTGGTCGTGAAGCCTTGAAAATAACTTCGGTATGGATGATCTGATTGATCGAGTAGCTTGTTTTTCTGTTGAATGTTCTCAAATAAAACTCGTACAATATTTGATAATCGGCCATTTCTTTGCAGATTCTTGAGTGTTTAGCAGTCATAACCTTTGTTGGTGGGACCAATGGGGAGCAAACCGAGAGATCTATGCAAATAATATGGCAAATGATTCACCCCAAACTAGGTTCTAATGTACGCATCTGACTCTTTTCTCATGTTAAACCGAGAGATCTATACAATTTATCTGCTATTTCATTGCTAATTTGGTTAATTTAGAAAGTAGGTTGTTTAATTAGTATATAGATAGTAGGCTCACACGTAAGTTGGCATTTTGTGTAGGTTGTTGCAACCAAACCTTCACCTGCTGTGATAACTACTGTTGTCTCGTCCTGGGCGTTTCTACTCACAACAGTTGATCGATGGTCCCTAGGTCCCAAAATTTGGCAAGAGTAAGTAGACCTTGGGGAATATGTTAGAGCTAATGTCACATATTAATGGATTTATAAGCTAATTAAATATTGATGTCACCGCAGGACCGTAACTTATCTCTCCTCACTGTTGGAAAAAGATGACCGATCTGTACGTATAGCTGCTGGTGAAGCGCTGGCTATTATATTTGAGCTGGGAATTCTAGAGAAGTTTGCTACCGAAGTCAAAGAGTCTGCTAATGGATCAGTGAAAGAAGGAAGCGTGTCTCAGGAGACATTGATGCACATGCATGGCCTGAAATCCAAAGTCGCTAATCAAGTTAGAGACCTCTCTGCAGAGGCAGGTGGTAAAGGTTCTGCTAAGAAAGATCTCAACACACAACGAAATTTGTTCAAAGATCTTGTTGAATTTCTTGAGGTATACCTTCACCTTTTCTATGATATATACGCCTGATGAGGTTTATGGTCGACTCAACTAGTCGGATTTTATATGGATTTTCTTTGAAATATGATTAGGGTGGAGACGCACCTGAAACCTCTACAAAGATTGGAGGGGACTATTTACAGACTTCAACGTGGTATCAGATGATACAGGTTTCTCTCAATCTTTATAGGACTTGTTCTGTTTGGTCTTTTTTTAATCTTGGGACTGTTATTAACATATACATGTTGCTTTTCAACAGTTGAATTTTTTGAAACATTTCCTTGGGGGTGGCTTTATCAAGCATATGCAGGTCTGTTTTCTTATTTGCCTTTCTTTACAAGGGTCCACTCTCTTAGTTTTAGGTTTTCGTTTTTTGAAAGCTGACTCTTTGCTGTTTCTTCATTCAATTTGGCGACCACAGGAGAATGAATTCCTTCATGATGTATTTAGTTTCACTCCAAAGAAGAATGGTGGACGTGGTTCTAGCATGTCTAGTGAAGAAAAGGTTTGTTTGTGACTGCATACCTCTTTGTTCCTTGATTGTTTCCGGCTATAACCATGAGCGGAATTTAATGTTTTATCCCATTATTTGCTATTTATTTGTGGCAGAGGTTGTTTAAATCACCAAACTCAGCTCTTAGCAAAGCAAGGACGCAATTCATGAACAGGCAGAGGATGTTAGCTAAGGTATTATAAATTGTGGTTGATCTGTCTTCTAGGGACATTCTGTTGTGCAGAAAATATAACAGTGTGCTTTGTTTTATACTGTGATTGCAGAATATGAACGTTGGGCATTATGGAGCAGCGGTGGAGAATGAATGATGGCTTCTCACAAATGATTTTGAAGCTCCAGCGAGCTCTTCTGCTGCGTTGTTGTTGTGGATTGATATACCGTAGAATAACTTTTGCTTTTTCATGTTTTGATTATATGTTGCCTTTCATTTATATTTTCATATCACTTACAAGTCTCTTTTACTGTGAGTGTTATTACTATGATACGACAGCTGTTGCTACTAGAGAGAGCCATTGGCCAATTGTACTTGAGCTGAAACTCAGTATTCGAATCACAGATTTTTTTTAGCAGTTGGTTCCGTGTACCCAATAACCATTGATCTCGTAGTTCTAATTCGGCTTATGTATCTTAGATTTAGACTATCTGCATTAGAGTTTTAACAAAAGTTCGTAAAACAGGAATAAACTCGGGTCATTAGAGATTATTGGGATAAACTCGAGTTTTTACTGTTTTACGGGTTTCCACGATAAATTAAATTATTATTATTGTTATCATTTAAAAAGAAAAAGAAAACGAAAAAAAAAAGTAAGAAAATAAAAAAAAAATTTGAAAACTGCAGTTTTAAAAATTCATTGGTGCGGATGGTCTTAGACTTCTTTCATCTTGCTCTTCTAATCCCCGAAAGGTTAATTCACACAACCATCTTTATACTTGTACATCTTTGACATCTGCCCTCTAACCTTAGAAAGTTTATTACATCAAAATGTAACTTCTAAACATTAAAAGTGTCATTTTCACTATTTCACTGTAACCTTAGA
The DNA here is from genome assembly GCA_000411075.1 of Sisymbrium irio. Taxonomy (NCBI): domain Eukaryota; kingdom Viridiplantae; phylum Streptophyta; class Magnoliopsida; order Brassicales; family Brassicaceae; genus Sisymbrium; species Sisymbrium irio. Next base: position 164,279 of record KE155862.1, read on the forward strand.
AGGTTGATTACATCAGAATGTAACAGCTACAGATAAAAAGTTTCATGTTTCACTATTTCACTGAAGGCATCCAACAGAAGAACAAAAGATGAAAGTAACAAAGTTCCACAGCATTGATATTTACGAAGCAGATGCTCCTCCAGATCAGTCATACATTTTCCCACAAAGAACAAAAAAAAGGTAACTAGTATCAAACTTCCATGGCCGGAGAAAAATATTGGTAGCTTCCAAAGCTAATAAGCAATCACACATATGAATCTATCTGATTAGTGTGCACCAACGGGGATCATCTTCAAGGCAGCAGCAACAGGCATGCCAAGGAACCCTAGCACGATGCTAACGAACCATTGACTCCAATTTAGTGGTGTTGTATCTGCAAATGTTCCCAGTAACTCGATTATGATGACTTGGAACACCACCGTACACGTTAGAACCCCTACGAATACGTAGTTCTTTAGTATCCCCTTGAACACATCAATCTTTTCCATTTCCCTCGAGCTTATCTCATTGAACACCTGGAAAAAGTTTATAATGTGAGAACGTGGTTATGGTGAATGCTGGTTGTTTCCTTTTTAAGATTCATGGATTGAGGAAAGTTTACCTGGCAGAAGACAAAGGTGTTAAAGATAAGGGTATTGAGTGTGAGTTCGGAGTCGAGACCAAACATTGTCTTTCCCTTTGTTTGAAGACACCATATGATGACAAGCTGGTATAGTGACTGTCCAAGGATGTTCCTCCACATTACATTACTTATGAAATTTCCTTTCCTTCCCACTGGAGATCTCTTCATCAGATCGTCTTGTGGTGGCTCAGTGGCTAGCGCGAGCGCACCAAGCGTGTCCATTATCATGTTAACCCATAGTAGCTGGACAGCTGTTAGAGGCGCGTTTCCTGAGACACACAGTAGCAATCGAGAAGATTAGTTACAATCCCTGAGAAGATGATTGTTATTTTTTAACAAATGTAAAAAGAAATGTGGTTTGGAACTAACCAGTAAGGCAGGCTGATAAGAAGTTGACAATAAGAGCCACAACGTTTACTGTCAGCTGGAACTGAACAAATTTCTGAATGTTTATGTACACAGAACGGCCCCATTTGGCCACTGTGACAATCGTCGAGAAGTTGTCATCAAGGATAATTACATCCGCACTCTCTTTTGCCACCTACATAATTTGAAAAATAAAATATGAAAACTCTATTCATCTGTAAATGGACTGATAACACCATGGGCTGACACGGATTTTATGCGCAGTGTGTACTGTATGATTATTATTTTACTAGGGAGAGAACTTCTCGTAAATCAGATAATGAAATAGGGACAAGAAAGACTGAGGACACACCTCAGTTCCAGAAATGCCCATTGCAAGTCCAATATCAGCTTCATGAAGGGCAGGAGCATCATTTGTTCCATCACCTGTCACTGCAACGACTTCCTGAAACATTGTCCGAAGGTGTCTCACCAGAGTATGCTTATCCATGGGTGACGATCGAGCCATCACCTGCAAGAAGGAAATTAAATGCTTGAACCCCTTGTAGAAGAGTATGTCCTAAAGAATTTGTTAGAACCCAGGAGATATGCAAATGCAATTAGGAGTTCGTTTCTTGTTTGGTGATCACTTGGTTCTGAACTACCAACACAGACTGCAGAAAAGAGTATCTTTAATACTAGTAACTTGTGTTTGGCAGACAATCACCTGCAAATTTGGGATTAGCTTGAGCAATTCCTCTTCACTTTTCTCCCGAAATTCAGGGCCTTCGATAGCTATGCCGTCATCAGTCAATATCCCGCACTCCCTGGCTATGGCCTTCGCAGTAGTTATGTTATCTCCAGTCACCATTCTGACAGTAATGCCAGCAGATCTACAAATCGCAACAGACTCCTTGACACCAGGGCGAACAGGGTCTTTGATGCCCACAATACCTATGCAAGTGAATCCTCCACTTGGAATAGGAGCTTCTAATGAGAATTCATCACCGATTTCCAAATACGCGAGGCAAAGAGTTCGAAGTGCTTCACTAGCAAATTCTTCGATTGTGTTCTTTAGACGACTTGTAGATTCTTCATCAAGGGGAACAACTTCACCATCTTTGTTGATGTACTTATCACAGGCATCTAAAACTATCTCAGAAGCACCCTTACAATGAACCCGGAAATGTCCTTCGGGCAGCTGAATGACAACTCCCATTCTTTTCTTTGTAGAGTTGAAGGGCTCAACTTTCACAACATCTGAGGCTTGTCTTACTGCTTGAAAATCCCCTCCGAGTGACAACCCAAACTCTAACAGAGCAGTTTCTGTGGGTGATCCCAGTATCTCGGTTTTGTTTCCTTTGCCCACAACAATCTCACCACCAGTGTTAGTAAATATAGATTGCAGTAGAATATTCACAGCAGACTCAGGGATACCAGACGCAAATTTGATAGCACCATCAGAACCATTAACCTCTTTGGCTTGTTCACAGATGCAGGCTTTTACAACTGTCATGTGATTTGTTGTCAGAGTTCCAGTCTTGTCACTACAAATAGTTGTTGCAGATCCCATTGTCTCACAAGCAGCTAGATTGCGCACTAGCGCTTTGTCATTCATCATCTTTTTCATGGCAAAAGCAAGACTTAATGTCACAGCCAACGGCAGACCCTCTGGGACAGCAACCACAACAATTGTAACAGCGACAGCAAAATATTCCAGCACGGCCATCAATTCTTCACCAGTCCAGACCCAGTGAGAACCATCTTGGAGCTTCCGGGTAGCCAATCCTTGCACCAAAACAGCAAATGTAATGACAGCAAAAAACAGACCTATTTTACCAATGATGGTTGCCACGCCATTTAGTTTTACTTGCAAAGGTGTCTCATCATCGCCGCCTTCACTTAGTGTAGCCATCAGTTTACCCCATTGAGTTCTCATTCCAACCGTAGTCACTAACATTTTGCAAGATCCATCCTGAACCTTGGTACCAGAAAGAAGAAATGGGTGTTCCACACTGACATTAATCGGTTCACTTTCTCCAGTCAAGCTCGATTCATCTATGAGAACAGAAAAGCCAGAGAGAAAAAGCCCATCAGCTGGAACTTGGTCACCAATGCCAAGGTGAACAATATCGCCAGGCAGTAGATCATATATCGAGATCTTCTGCCTCATTTTGTCTCTAGTAACCTGAACGACAATCTTTTTCTTCTCTGCATCCAGGTCCTTAAATTGCAAGGATTGCCTATAATCACTCGTGGCGGTGACAAAGACAACAAGCAGAATACTGGCCACTATACCAAGTCCGTCGTGGGCACCAACTGGCCACCCTTCCATCAGTATCCCAACTATAAGCGACACAAAAGAACAGGCGGCTAGAATCATGAGGGTAGTATCCTGAAGGGCTTCCCAAACAAATAACCAAAAGCCACGACTGGGGCTTTCTGTGAATTGGTTGATTCCATAAATCTCTTTTCTTAGACTCAGCAGGTCTTCAGATGTACCGATACCACTAGTAATCGACGTGGAGAGTTTATCCGTGAGGCCCTCAGTGCCACCATGAATTTTCAGCTTTTTCAGATCGTGACCCTCTACAATCGACCCCAACTCATCAGGACAAATCTCAAACCCTGCTTTTCTAACTTGCTCAGGTACTGTGTACTCACTGGACACCTTTAAACCTGTAAGCACGCAACACATTCTCATAAACACAAGAAAATACATAACTGAAGAAAAAAAACAACACTAAGGACTAGTCTGTTCTCACCATTAATGAACTGAAGTGCAGCTTGTGAAACTAAGACAGCAACTCGAAACTTTTCCTGCATTCACAAGGTAGACAAAGTAAGAGAATCGTATGAGAAGAACGCACAAAGAAACAGTAAGCGTCTATATCTCTAACTAACGCCTCCTTTTAAAAAACAAACACCACGGAGTAGACTGAACTCTGTAGTCTTAAATTAGAAACAAAACCTAATAATGCAATCTAACGAGTAACTACTAGAACGAGCTGACTCAGATCCCATCCAAGAACGAGTAGATGGTTCTAGAAGAAAACAGTGAGTCAACAACCAACCACAAAACTCGGGGAGTGCGTTTGACGCAAGAGATCGTCATCACTAGATCTCCAACGAGTACATATATAAGCAGAGAGAGAGAGAGGGGGTAGTTACTTGATTTGAACGGCGAATCGCTTCAGCCTCGGAACGCTTTGACAGATTAGCAGTGAATCTGAATCTTCTTTTAGGATTCTTGACGATCCAGCAGAGCTTCCTCCAACGTTGCAACGCCTCGTCCGAAGAGTTCTTCGGCTTCACATCGCTGAAGTTTTCGTTCAAGTAGGTCTCCATTTCCTCAGCTTACTTCACCGGAGATTGATTAGTGAGATTAGTGATATAGAGATTATAAGAGAATATCAAAGGATCTCGTAAATCGAAAAACCCACAATATATTATAATATGGTATAGTATAGAAATAAACAAGTCGCTGCAAAGCTCAATTATATATACCGGAAAAGGTTAAAAAAGGAAGGAAACAAGCAGTGAAGATTCTTTCAATGGAGCTTTTTTAACATTTAGTTATTTATCTTATTATCGGCCAAGAGAAATCGATGGTTAACGCGTCAGCTCGCACTAGTGACCTTCCTTGAACTTTCCTCCGCGACCTCTGCAAAATCTCAAGGAACAAACTGGTCTTTTTTTAACTCGTTTACTCCAGAGATGATGACTCGGAATAAGGGTCAAGAAAAGTCAAGTCTCCTTCAACTTTTTTTATTTACTGTCTTGATGGGATTATTTTTATGTTTTTTATTTACTGTCTGCGCCGCGTTAAGATTCGTTTTGGTCATCTACTCGGTCATCGTTTTCGGTTCGGATTGTTGACTCTGTGTATCCATATTTTGAATTTGAACACACTTTGTAATCATTTTCGGTTCGTTTTTGTTTTACGTTCCAACGAGTTTGAAACAAAAAAAATTCGGAAACGTTTTACGCTCTAACTATTAGTGTTGGACTACTATATGCATATACGAATATTGATAGACGTAGAAAAAGTAATCATTTTATGGTCTTCGCCGAATTAAGGTTCGTTTTCGTCTTCTAGTGATAATCTTTTTGGACATAAACTGCATGGAAGATGAGAACGGACGCAGGAAGAGGGATTTCACCAAAATGGAAGTGCCGAAAAGTAGAGCCTTTCCCTGTATTTATCGTAACGATATGTAACGTATACACAAACTGGCATGCCCTTGACCCTCCTCCTCGAATGTAACCTAAAGAAAAATTTAAGGCCTTTTTAATCGTAGAAAGCATCAAGAGGTTTGTGTGTGATGCAACAGCGACAGCTTTTTGCTACTTTTGACAGTAAAAACCGATAGATGACGAAAGAAGCGAGTGGCCATCATGCATAGTGATACAACTGGTGGGGTAAAAGATAGCTATAACTGGTTAGACTCGGGTTTCTACCCTCGCCTACACGGCTACACTCCCAAAACACCGTCCCCTTCAACCTCTCACATTGTCTCTTTCCCAAAAGGACGTCATTTACAAATGTGGTTGTTGATTATTTCGCAGCTGGAGGCTTCAAGTCTACCATCTCCCTTATGGTCAACTTGATGGATGGTCATGGTCCCATATATTGACGAGCATATGTGGGAGCTTTTCTCGTAAACTCCTTATGTGGGCTCCCTCTAGCTTGTTTTGTCTCCACAGATTTCTGCATTCATCATGTACTTTCCCATATTCATTTATTTATAGTATAATGAATCAGCCCTACACTGATGCATATGCATGGAAGCTTAAGCAAAAGATAAAAGCAGTCGTCTTTGACGTCGTACCCCATTTTAGTTTTCCTTAGCTTTGTGGATTTTCAAAAACCCTCTTAGACCTCATCTGCCAAAAGGAACAAGTACCATATCATAAACATAATCATCACCTAGAATAATAAGGATGGAACCCTATAAAAAAGGCTCGCGAAAAGCAAAAACGGCTTCTCCTTTCTTAGCTATAATCTCCTGCATGATGGTGTTCCCGTTTACTTTTTCTTTGACACGTGTCTTATTCTAGATCGTTCGATCGTGATTGCACATTCCTTATTCTAAAACCGTGACCTTCCTTCTTCCTCTTTCCTCCCAAATCCGATTTTCGACTCTCTTCTCTTTCCCGCCATTGCAATCTGACGAAACCCACGCACTTCATCTGATTCCTAATTTTTCCTCCGCTATTTTATCTTCATCATCTTCTTCGTCCTCCTCTTTTCCCCTAAACTCTGAAGAAACCTTCCTCGCTCACTTCATTTGTATTTTCAGAGAGGTAAGTTTTAACAAAATTCCTCTTCCGATTTAGCCGTTTTCCAGTCTAATATCTCCTCTGCTCTTTGATTCATCTTAATCTGTGTGTGTGTGTGATCATGGAGGATAAAGCAGAGATGTCAAACGTAATAGTCTGTGCGCGATTTCGGCCACTAAGCTCAAAAGAGATTCGAGATCACAAGGACGGTGGTGTCTGTGTTCGACGTATCGACGATGATAGCTTCGTTTTCCAGGTTTGTTACTCGAACCACATTGAGTGAATCAATGCGTCTTCTCTACTTAAAACATTATTTAAAATTTCCCGTGCGCGTAGGATGACAAGGAAGATGAGTTTACATTCAGCCTCGATAGAGTTTTTTACGAGGAATCTCCTCAATCCGCCGTTTATGATTTCCTCGCTTTGCCGATCATGAGAGGTAGAATTAATAACTGTGATTGCTTTCTAAAATCGAATACGACTAATTCTCTTTTTTTGATCGCTTTGGTTTTGCTTTCCTTACTGATTCAGATGCTGTGAATGCTATTAACGGGACGATCATCACTTATGGACAGGTTTCTTCTCGTCGTCATTCTCTTCTTTTCTTTTTTTCCTGAGAATTTCGATTTCAATTTTTGATCGTTTGTTTTTTTAAATTACACTTTTGCAGACAGGGGCTGGGAAGACATATGCTATGGAGGTCACCTGAAATCTCTTGATAGATAGATATATATTTGAGCTGTACCTGTAGCAGTAGGGACTGGCCTTCTAAATAAAAATCGGTTTTCTTCAGGGACCAGGCATCCAGGATTGTGATGAGCACAAGAAAGGATTGCTTCCACGTGTGGTTGATGGGATGTTTGAGCAGATCAGGTCTTCCAAAGATGTAGCAAAATACACTGTTAAATTGTCTATGGTATTGATCTTATCTTTTGCTAAAGCTATATATAACTCTCCTGTATAAATAGACTTAAAGTGCATTTTTCTCTTGTAGGTCGAGATCTACATGGAGAAAGTCAGGTAATTACTGTATGCTTATTCATATTCTTTTTTATTTCGTCTAAGGGTATATAGCTAAGTTAGTGATAAGTGAATAAAATGTGTTGCAATTCTCTCAGAGATCTGTTGGATTTATCAAAAGGAAACATACAGATCAAGGAGAACAAGACACAAGGAATAATGTTGTCAGGCGTTACAGAGGTTAGCTTCATTTCTTAGTGTCAATCTGTTAGGTGTTTAGAAAATATGTAAGTTTTAATCATTCGTTGCTTCAGGTGCTTGTATCAGATTCGGCTGAGGCATTACAACATCTATGCGTAAGATTGCTGCTACTCTGACTTTCTTGATTGCCTAATACTGCCTTCTAGTCTTCTGATACTAATTGCCATTTCAGACTGGCTTAGCTAACCGCGCAGTTGGGGAAACCCGTATCCTCTTATAGCTTCCTAGCGCTTGTTCAGTGTTTCCACATTGAAGGAATAGTGAGATGAAGAATATGTTACACTGGAACTGACAGAAAGTATTATATCTGATTGAGAGTCATCTTGAAGAATGTTTTCAGTTTAACAATGAACGGCAGAAATGAATATGTCCAGCAGTAGAAGCCACTGCGCTTACTTATTCACGATCCAGCAGGATTCAGTTACAGAGAAGAGGTATAGCTATCTCACAGTTAGCCGTAAAACTGGGATGCTATGATGGTGGAGCTTATATGAAGAGTTTGGCATGTTAATAGGGTAAAAACAGGAAAGCTGATTCTTGTAGACCTAGCTGGCTCAGAGAAAGCAGACAAGACTGGAGCAGAAGGTAAGGTTCTTGAAGAGGCGAAGACGATCAACAAATCCCTCTCGGCCTTGGGGAACGTGATAAACGCTCTTACAAGTGGCTCATCTAACAAAGCCAATCACATACCATATCGTGACTCCAAGCTTACTCGCATCCTGCAGGATGCCCTGGTTAGTATCTCTTCTCAAGTCGATTCTGTCCATATAATTTTCCAGCTTGTTATCATTTCTATTGTGCTCTCTCATGCTACAGGGTGGAAGTTCTCGAATGGCACTGCTGTGCTGTTGCTCACCAAGCATTTCGAATGCATCTGAGACGCTCTCGACCCTCAGGTTTGGCATGAGGTATGCATCGCCGTGTTACTCTAGATGGAAAGGAACGGTTTCATTTTCAATGTGTAAAACTGTTGAACATCTTTGAGACTGATGTTTGTTTCTAATTACTGTACAGGGCAAAGCACATAAAGTCATCACCACGTCCCAGTGAAGTAAAATCTGCCAAGACACAAGAGGAACCCACCGAAACCAAAGATGAGAAATGTGAGAGGATCCTAGACAAGGTTAGTTTCCTGCGACAGCCATTTCCTCATTCTGTATAATTCTCAGAAAATGGGATCGAGGAGAAACATAGCATTATTGTTATTATACACAGATGAAAGAGAGAATGAGCAACGAAGACGTCAAAATGCTAGAAGAAGTGTTCATACAGGAAGGGATCATTTTCAGCCTAGGTTCTACGGAAGAAGTGGACATAGCATACGAAGATACTGTATCAATAACTATCAAATCCTTACAGCAGACCGTTGAAGAACTCCAACTGAAACTCAGAAAGGTATAGAGTTGGTGGTTCGAAGGGATTCATTTACATAGTAGTAAATCTATACCTAGAGAGTGTGGGCGCATGGTCAATGATGCAAGCTGACCAATTGTTTCCTATTTGCAGTTAGAAACAGAAAACAAGGGTATGAAGGAACAAGCGTTGCGACCTCACGAATCTGATTGGCTTGGAAAGATGTCAAGGTTCATCAGTTCTTGGTATGCATCTTTTTTTACATCCTAAAGAGATTCTTTTTGGTATTCTAGCCGATCAATTCTTTTTATTCGATTCGGATTGACTTCCATTTGCTTTTGCTTTCCATTCGATTTGTCAATCTTCATATGCAATATAAAACTGCATTTTTAGTAGTATGTATGAACAAACTCTATATAACTAGCAAGAACTTACAGTTTACATAATAAACTTTCTCATACACTTGCTTTGGTTTCCATTCGAGTTTTAAACTTCATAGGTTTGTAATTTTAGAAGTACGAACAAACTCTATTTAACTAGCAAACATTTCGGTTTACATCATATTATAAACCATCAAAAATTCAAAACTCGCGTATAGTAATATGATTAAAATCCGGTACAACGCATATGGAAATTCACAGATTGAGAACGAAGATTGCCCGAAACTTTGGCTCTTAGTCGCTCCAGTTGTCTTTATCTTCGGCTACCTGTTCATCTTGCACCTGCCATAAACACAATCTAGATTAGAAGGACATCCACAACAAGACTCGTGTAACCTTCAATACAGAAAGAATTGACGTAGCGATAAAAATTAGATCAACCATTTCGCCTTCCATGGATCCACCTGGTGACCACACGAGTATTTGTCTATCTACACCACTTGTGTATAGTTCCTATGAGCAAGCATAACAAGTCATTCGGATTTAGAGGTGTTTTCAAAAAGTCAAATGACTCGGGAGATTTGAGAAGATTCTAATGATTGAGTTATACCTGATCAATGGAATTAAAGCAGCAAGTATTCACGCTTTCGTAGTGTCCACGAAACATCAGTGTTGTTCTACCCGACCACATCCCAAAAGCCTAGCATACAATGGCAGCACGTTTCATTGTATAATGCAAGTAATGGAATGAAAAGATTTGGTGATAATATTAGTAAGTTGATTACTACCTTCACAGTCTTCATGCATGGAACAAATACGAGAGCTGGATCATCGCTTGTAGCTAACTGAATCGCTTTGCTAGTCTGAAGGCGTCCAGTTTCAAAGTTCAAAAGGGTATTGCATCCAGATTCAGTATCCCAAAGCCTTATTCTTGAATCCGACCCTGAAACATAATATGCAAATGCAATGGTAATTAAACTCTAAACGTGGAGGCACTCAATCCCAAATAGCATCACCAAAACCAAAAGTGTACAGAAACTCACATCCACTTCACAGTGGGTCATACTCATGTAATGCAGTTACAGTTCCTAATTCCTAATGTAATTGGTCATACTCATGTAATGCAGTTACAGTTCCTAATTCCTAATGTAATATGTTATTTTCAGAAACCCAAGCGTAGCACACAAGCAAGTTATTATCATGAACTCAAATTCAGGATTAAACAATTGGCACAGTCCACACTTGCAGGCTCATTCCAAAAGTTTGTTCAGATAATGGAAAGCGTAACAACTCATTGATAGGCTGATGGGAAAAACATCATGAGATAACAATTACTTCAACTGGTAAACAGAGGATCAGAGCCGTGGATCCATCCTGCCAAGGAAACATGGATCACGAACTTGACTTCGTAACTTCCAAAAACTAATATACATAAGGCATTTCATCTCATGAGTCGAAGATACTACTTTTAGGACCATGTAATACAAGTAAAATATAATCATGCTAAAATCACTAGAGGCATGTAATATAAGATTTCAGTCAAAAGATGCTTCCTATTCCAGTTTATGACAGAGTTCAAGTAGATACCCAAAAATACAAAGAAAGTAGCCATGGCCATAAGAAGAACCTTACCAGCACTAAGAAGATACATCCCATCGTTAGTTGCCTTTAATCCAGTAACAACACCATAATGAGCCGTAGCACGATCTAGAGTAGACAGCATTCCAGGATGAAGTCTCTTCTGTCGAGATTTTTCCATTGAAGCTTTAGCGCTAGATGATCCTTTTGTATTTTGGCTGCCCGTGTGTCTACTCTGTAGTGTCTTCGACCTATTTTTGCTCCCTGAAGAAGATTTTTCAGCTGCAATCTGTAAGACAAGATGATAAAATTACTAAAGGAGTCCCCTCTCAAACAAAACAGATATTGGTAATCCATTCTTCGAGTCACATGAAATTCCTTTAAACACGCAGGAACAAACCTTACTGCTAACCGCTGTACGCTTTAAAATTGGTGGTCGAACCCCAAGTTGTGTCGCTGATTGATCTAAAACACGGAAACATCCAGCACGTCTAATGTCCCAAAATCGTATTGCACCATCACATCCCCCAGTGTACAAAACCCACTCGCTGGAAGTAGACCATTCCACTGACATAACACCATCACGGTGACCAGATAACGTGTGAGAGAAAGCTCCAGAAGCAATATCACAGAGACGAACCTGCACATCCTCAGTTCCAGCAGCGATCAACGTATGAGTCGTTGCCAAAGGAGACATGGCAGTTCTATAAACTTTTCCAGGCATTTTGAAATCCACAACCGCCTAAGAAAACAAAAAAGACAAACTTAGAGAGACCTAGAGAAGAAAGAAAAATCATAAGAAAAGTGCAAGGCTTTCTGAGATGGAGAATGGTACCTGTGCAGTATTGGTATCCCAGACTTTGATGTAGTTATCAAAAGAACCTGTAACGAACAGCCCAGTGTCAATGGGATACCAAATGGCAGAGGAAATGGCAAATTTATGTCCAGTTTCATGTTGCTTGTCGACAGTAAAAATACACTTGTGCTTGGCAATAAGACCACTTGCCTCGAAATCAGTCGGTCGCTGAATATCAAACACAGCAGCCGAACCATCTGATGCTCCAGAGAGCAAGTATCTCCCTTCTGTCAAATCAACCTGATCAACATGGTTAGAAGCAGCAACCTTATCCTACTAGAACTAGTTAAAGTTGGAAACTTTATAGTTCTCTTCCCCAAGTCAAAACGTGTGTGAGTGTACCTGAAGGGAGTTGACGGAGCCACGATGAGGAGAGACGAAATCTTTTCGGTTAGAGAGCTCGAGAGACAAAACCCGTCTGGATTTGAATCGATTGGCGAAGGAATTAGAACGGATTCGACCGGTTTCTCTGCCTTGGATAGCTTCCCACATTCTCCTAGCATCTCGACTTATACTGATTCTCTTTCTATTTTCCAATCTCCGCTCATGCTCTACCTCCAAACCCCCTCTTCTCACGATTTTTGATCTTCTTCTTCGACGTTGAAGCAAATCTAAACAAGGAAACAAAATCTGAATCCAAAAGCAGCTCAAGAGAGAATATTTACCTTTTTCTTGTTTCTTCCGGTATATATATAATTAAACCTACGGTAAAATTATTCATATCATTATCCTCTTTACACTTTTATAAATCAAGCCGCCATTATGCAAGCTGTATATATTCTTAACACACACACACACAAAATAACACATAAATTTAAGTTACTTATTGGACATCATGTAAATCAAGTATTGAATTTTTTTTTGTGAATTGGATATAACACTAACAATAATTAAAACGTGTATTTTTAGCTAGATATTTAAAACCATTTTCATACATCTTTTCGTTATTTTAATAATAATTATTCTATTAAATTAAATATTGTAAATTTTGGATATGATACGAAAATTAGGTAGTTGTGTGAGATATATATTATTTACTTTATAATATTTGATTTTAAATTTATATTATAAAAACTTAAAACCTTCATTTTTAACTATACTAGATTTTTTGTAAAACTTTAGAAAATAATTATCTAGTAGACATTTTTTTATTTGTTGTGTTCATGATCAATAATTTTTTATAGAATAAAAATATAATCCATTAAATATAAAAAAATGAATACTGGGGATATTATATAGATACTAGGATAATAGATGCGTTATTGCGCATAATTAATTATTATTTTTGAATTATATATTTTAATTTTATGTTTTAAATTATATTTTTAGTTTTATAATTTTTTATAGATTTTCAATTTTATCTTCATTTTAACTTATTATTTAAAAAAGTTCATTTGATTGATTCATAGTTATAAATATTTTGAGTTTTAAAAGAAAAAATCATTAAGATATTTATTTACAAAAAGAATTTTACTTATTTTTAACAATTATTTGGATAATAGATTTTTAACCAAGTTAATAGAAATATATTAGATTCTGTAAATTGAATTAAGTAGATTTTTTATTTTTCATTTTTTAGAAAAATGAGACTCGCTAATTTTTAAATATTTTTAAAAAAGTGTTTGGCAACAAGTAGAATATGTTAAAATAAATAAAAAAGAAAAAATTTAAGAAAAAATATGGGAATGTCACATCCGCAAAAATAACCATAAATGCTTATTCTTTGATATATAACTAAGATAATACCTGTGATATTGCGCAGGATTAATTATTATTTTTAAATTAAATTTTAATTTTAAGTTTTAAATTATATTTTTAGTTTTACATTTTTCAATTATTTTCACTTTTTAACTCACTATTTTATAAAAATTATTTTGATCGATACATAGTTATAAATTTTGAGTTTTAAAATAAAATTAAGGTCATTAAAATTTTAATTTACAATAATAATTTTATTTATTTTTTAACAATTAAGCTGATAATATTTTTTAGCTAAATTAATAAAAATATATTAGATTTAGTAAATTGAATTTAATATATATTTATTT
>KE155862.1:180859-208118 GCA_000411075.1 Sisymbrium irio
AAAAAAATTTATGTTTCTATTTTTTTCATTTTAAAATTTTTAATATATCTAAATTTTAGATTTAATTACAATACTAATCTTATTTATATATCATTTGATGACATAAACATAAAAATCAATTAAAATATATTTTTAAACAAATTTTTAATTTCGAATATAAAAAGTAGATAAATAAAAATTTATAATGATAAGTGTTAGTTAGAAATTGGGTTGGGTGGGTGATAGATTTTGAGATCAGGATTTGTTAATATAGGCTTAATTAAGAAATAGATAGAATCCATAGAGGACCTAAATGGGGAGAAAGTTTTAAGTGCAATATGTCAAGTTATGGAAAAAAATAATCCTTTTATTATTGTATATATTATTTATTACTTATGGAATAATACATACTAATTTCTTCTATCTATTCACGACAAAAAGTAATTTACAAAGAAGAAATAGAAAGAACATATGTCTCTTAAATAACTGACAGTTTATTTAAAACGTCATTAGTGTACATTGCCCATACACAGCTTCTCATTTTGCATCTAATTTTGGTATTGACAATTTAAAATTGACTGGCGATGAGAAATATATCTTAAGTTTCACACTAGAATTCAACTCATCAGGTCATTAACAATGTAGATTGAACAACTCTCGTTAAGAAAAAGGCCCAAAATGAGAAGCCGTTTATGTGATAAAGCCAAGTTTTGACACGTCAAAATAAAGTTGACATCTCAACAAAGAAGGTAGCCACATGATTGAAACATACATTTGTCAACTAACACCATTCGGATTGCCAGAGACAATCATTTGGCACCTTATTTTTATTATTAATGTTTACTTAAGATTTATGAAAGTTGTATTATCTTTTTAATATGTTTGGTTACACCTAAGCTTAATAATCAAGTGGATTGTGTCATACGGTCATATTGCCATCGTGTCGGCTTTTAGATCCGACCCGGTTCTATATATATATATATATATAGCTGGTAGGCTGCATACGATTTAAGACAATTGATATGTCAATCTGAGAACATTAAAGGCATTATTTCAACCCATAAAACCTTTTGTTTTATCGTCTTCAACTCTCGTAGTCTAATAATTAAGACCAGGGAGCTGAACTTAAAAATCAAAGACCATAACCAAAAATAAAACAAAACCGAACTGAACTTAAAATCTAGGTGATTTAGTTCGATTTCAGTTATTAAAAAAAACCACATGATTAGCATTTCTATAAGGTCTTCAGTTTCGGTTTAGTTCAGTTGAAAATGTAACTCTGATTTGGTTTTTCAATCTTAAATTGAATTTGAGCACTTTTGATTTTACTCGGATATGAAGGTTAGCAATACCTACTTAGTTGTTTCAAATTTCAACTCCAGCTTTATGAAGTCGTTTTTCATTTTAAGACAACACTTCCAACTTTTTAACAAAAGCAAAAAGGAAAAAAGTGTAATGACTTGAAACTTTTGTTTCTTTCCATGAATCGTCTTTCGCTGAGCCTGCTATGAATGAACTGGTTTCTATAACTTTCCTCTTATCCTCTTTAGCATCCTTTTTTTACATATTCAAATATAATATTTAGATTCAAGTTATTACGAGCAGGAGACCATTCATTGAGGATATGAATGGACTACAGATTTAGTTTCTCTGCACTGACACATATATGCTCGTAGGATGATATGAACGGACTACAAGTCTACAATCCTAAGATTAATTAAACTTCCATAAACCAAAAATAAAATAAAAACCCAAACCGAATACGAATAGTATACTGGAATGACATGCCCAACCCTAACTTGTAATGCTTAAACAAACAAAAAAACCTTAATAATGCTTAATATTATTATGTAATTCTGAAGATAAAATACTTATGCATGTAAACAATATTTTTCGATTTACTTTTAGTGCACGGGTTCCATTTTTGTCTAAATGTCAGTTAGTTATTTTTCGAAGCTTACAAAAGTTTCCAACCGACTACGTATCATCGTTATTGCTACTTAGCATCTTCACTCGTACATGTATTGTTTTTTTAATAGATCACAGAAAACTTCACATTTTTCATATTTATGGAGTTATGACAACAAGTTTCCCCACAAGTCAAATCCACACATGTGATATAAGTAATTATCATTTCTTATAACAATATATATTATACAGATTATTGAATCATTAAAGAATTTACATTTGTGATATCAATTTTCAAAACTGAAATGTTACATGATAAGTTCAGTGTTTAACGATGATAAACTTGTCTAAGCAAACTCTAAATAAATGACGAGAACAACCACAATAAAAGTTAACCATAAATATGTTGGTATAATTTTTGTCTGTTCATCTTTTAAATTATGAAATTCATAATTAAATATTTTATATTATAAATAAAGAAAACTCCAAGAATTATACTGTATATATACTGTACATTTGAATGTTAAATAGATACTTGTATTATCATATATTAAAAAAATTTGCCAACCAAATTATATTTGAGTTTCTTGAATTTCATATACACATTTGTATATAAACAGTCTTTCATTTTTTAATCAATCTAACCAAAAATTTTGTTTGCAAAAATAAGTTAATCAATAAAACTGAAAGAAACCGTTAATACTTTTCTCAAGAAATGAGTTAAATTCTCCCATAAGAAGACTAAATAAAGTGTAAGTCCCAAATGGCTCAGATAAAAAACAACCTAACGATATAAATACAATTACATAATCAGTTATAAATGCCGCCATTATTAGACCAATAATAAAAGAGATAAGATCCATAATTGCGTATTAGTGAATCTTGACCTTATTAATTGAAGCCAGTTCGTTTATAAATTACGTGGAACATAAATAAATAACTGGAACAAAATTTAAGTCACCTGAAAATAATTCCATGAAAAAGATACTCAGTTTTTGCAATGTTTATAGAAGAGCCCTAAACTTTTCAAAATAAGCAACAACCCCATTTGTTTGTTCGATATGAACAAAACCACAATTAAAAAACAAAATGCTCCTAATCGGGAGCACATATACGTAATGACTTCATCGCTCACCAACTGCATATGATTAGATCAAACGGTAATCTTATTATATAATAACAATAAGGGCCCTTGTAATATATGCAGAGAGCAAAATAGGTTGATATATTAACATAAGTCATAAGCATGACTTTGTTAATTATATATGATCTATATATATATAATATGGTTAAATAAGCGTAAGATATTCCAAGTTTTATTGATAATGATCATATTGTTTGTATCATTTTAAACCACCAGAAAAAAAAGAATGGGGTTTCTTTTTGAGACATTTGGGCAGGTGATGTACGATTTAGGAAATTTACCAAGTATGGGGGGTTTTAGGGTAATTTTGGTAGAAAAAAAAGAGTTATCAGAATGAGCTCTTTCGTCTGCATCCAAAGCCTCTGCCTTTAATCAGAGCTTCGGTCACGGTTTCCAGAAATAATTACGATCACATAAACACAAAAGCCCCAAAAAGCTCGAGAAAAGAGAACTCTGAAGAATTGTAGAGAGAGAGAGAGAGAAAAAGAGAGAGAGAGAAAGAGAGAAGCCAGCTTTGTTGCGGTGCAAAGAAGCAAATCTGACAAGTTTGCAGAGCCAAGAGAGGGGCAAGGAATCGAAGATTTGGTTGTTCTTCCACAGGAAGCAAAGTAAATGCTATTACAAATTTAACATTTTCTTCAACTCGCTTTCACTCAGGAGAGAGGAGAGAGAGAGAGAGAGGTAGAGAGGTAGAGAGGTAGAAAGAGGAAAGTGCTCCTCCGAGCATATTCCGTCTGAGTAAGGGAATTGAATCGATCTCACTTGGGTCTCTGCTCTTTTGATCTGTCACGGAATTAGCTTCTTCCGAGCTCTCCAGTTTCAACCTTTCAGGACCTGAGTTTGATCCTTAAAGCCGAGATCTTTCGGTAAGTTTCAAGCTTCTTCTGCAAATGGTAGACTTTTCGAGAGCTCCAATTGCAGTTGGAGCAAGTTGTCCAAGAATTGGAGCTAGGGTTTCTATTCTTACTCTGTTACAGGGTTGTTTAGTTAGCAATTGTGAAAAGAAAGTTCGAGTCTTTTAGGTCATGCTGCTCAGCTTTGTGTTTAAGATTTTGACTTTCCGTCCCCAGAAGCTGATCCCATTTATGTATCTATAATCTGTTAGTTACAACTTACAACAACCAATGACTTAATTGAGTTTTTTGTTCTCAGGTGGTTTAATTTAAGACCGTTGAGAGCTTGGGGGATATATATGTTTGGATTCATATGTGATCACAAAAGAAGCCGCGCCTACTGGCCAGAAGTGAATTGTGGTCTACAGGGCTAGCGTTTTTCCGTGGTCGTGCAGACTTGAGTAGTTTAGGACAGTAGAGATGCCTCCTTCTCCGGCATTGAGATGCTCTCCTGGCAGGGAACTACCGGGGAAGAAACATAGGCGAGGACACAGCATTGAATATGGGATACTGTTCAGAGATAAAGACGAAGATCTTGCGTTGTTTAATGAGTTGCAAGACAAAGAACGAGATGGTTTCTTGCTTCAGTCATCTGATGATCTTGAAGATGCATTTTGTAAGTTTTTATGCTGGCAGCAAATCAAGATGGTTTTTTCTCTCTCTTTGATGTATAGGCGTTTGTTTCTGTTATCTGTCTCAACATAATCCTTACTTCATCCCTTCTAATTCTGTGCATTTATCTTCAGCCACAAAACTGAAGCACTTTTCGGAGTTCACCATTCCTGTGCAAGGAGAGAGTAGCAGATTGCTGACTGCAGAGGGAGACAAGAACGACTATGATTGGTAGCTTTCATATCCAACTTGGATCTTTTGAATTATTTTCTTTCTGATTCATTGTTATAACAAACTCATATAATTATTACCTTTCAGCTCAATCGGTATTGAATTTAAATTGGGTATCTTCCTTGCTGGTAGTAATACTCAAATATGTTTGCTTCTGATTCCCTAAACATACTGTTGGCATTACTGTAGTTTCTTTGGGTTTAATATTCTTGTAGTAATTTTTCACCACCTTTTTAGTTTTGCTCTATTGGATGCCTATTGTTTCCGCTCGTTTTCTTACAAAGCTTACTGCATAATCAATGAAAGGTTGCTGACGCCTCCAGACACACCACTTTTTCCTTCATTGGATGACGATCCGCCAGCAGCTAATGTTGGGAGAAGAGGGAGACCGCAGAGTCAGATTTCGTTATCTAGATCGTCCACGGTATTTATCTATACTACAATTGAATGTTGTTCTGCACTTCTTAGTTCACTGTGCTGAATATGCATATACATATGTGTGTGTAGATGGAGAAGAGACGCCGTAGTAGTAAGGGCAGTGCAAGCCCAAATCGCTTAAGCACATCACCTCGGGCGGACAATATGCAGCAGACCAGGGGAAGGCCATCTTCAGCACGCCATCCTAGTCCCGCGTCTGGTCAACGATCAATTACCCCAGTTAGAAGGATTTCTCCTACTCCAGGGAAACCCTCAGGACCTGTATCAAGATCTGCGACCCCAACTTCACGAAGGCTGAGCACTGGCTCAACTACCATGGCATCACCAGCTGTCAGGGGCACTTCTCCTGTCAGATCTAGTCGAGGCAATTCTGCTTCACCCAAAATAAAAGTTTGGCAGTCAAACATTCCTGGATTCTCCTTAGATGCGCCACCAAATCTCCGAACTTCTCTGGGTGATCGACCGGCATCCTATGTAAGAGGTTCCTCGCCAGCATCCAGAAATGGTAGAGATGCAGCTTCAACACGTAGCAGACAATCTGTTTCTCCTAGTGCTTCCAGAAGTGTCAGTTCATCTCACAGTCATGAGCGTGACCATATTAGTTCCCATAGTAAAGGCTCTGTGGCATCATCTGGAGATGATGATCTTCCTTCTATACTGTCTATTCCCGTACGTAGCTCAGAACCTGCAGTTTCAAAGAGAGCTAGCCTTTCTCCAAATAGTAGAACTTCGAGATCTTCGAAATTACAGTCACCTGGTTCAGCACCAAGAAGGCCGTTCGAGTCTGCTCTTCGTCAAATGGTACATTTTAAGCAGCACCATATTTATCTTCTCCACGATTCTCGATTCTATGAATTCTCACTGCCATTTAAAAGTTGATGTTTTACTCTGCCTGCATAAAATTGTTTGCACTCGTGACATAGTTTTCTAATATATCACAAGCAGTCTATGAGAAAACATAATAGCACATTGTTGTCAGCCTGTCCTATCTACCTCAAAAATAGCTTGCTGTGAGTTCTTATTTGTTTTGTATTGCATTTATTTGATTCCAAGCCTCTCCTGCTTAAGATGAGAGCGTACAGTCACTTAAATATAAATTACGGTAGTGTACCCTCATTCAACCTGCAGGGACATGTGAACTTTTTGTTTATGATCTTTCTTAATCATGCAGGATCATCCTAAAAGCCATCATAGCATGTTCAGGCCTCTTGCTTCTAGCCTTCCTAGCACAGGCATATATTCTGGGAAAGGTAGTTCGTCTTACCAGCACTTAATGTTAAGACATTCTTCTGCAACGGTGGGGAGCAATTCAAGTTCTAGCCAAGTTACAGGTTTCATGCCTGATACTAAGGGGAGTGATCCGATCCCTATTTTCCAATCTGAAGTTGGAAATTTGGATTATCCTGATAAACATGGACAAACTAATGCCTTTGGCATGGTCGATATATTAAACGAAAGTAGTAGACATGAGAGTCATGAGAGTTCTTTCAGTGACCAGCTTGGTGATTTGGATCAAGGTCATGCTGTTGAATGCGAGTCTAGTGTGAATGAGGAGGTCAACCACCATATTTCTGATACTGAAAACATTTCGACTCCTGGTAGTCATCATGTACGCAATGACGTAGGGGTCGGTCTTGACACTATGGAGGTTTGTGGTAGATGTGGCTCCCACTATCGTGCCACTGAAGCAACTAGAAGCGAGATAAATATTTGTCCAGATTGCAGGGAGGAACACAGTTTCGTGGAAACAGATTACCCTGGAACAACAAGAGCTCTTGATGAAATTTCCCCGAAGCAATCTCAGGAGACTTTTGATGAAAAGGAGTCATTTGTTGAGACAAATCCTGCCTTGCTAGAATCGCTGCCTGTTGCTATGGTTGAAGCAGAAATCGTAGAGACACGAGGAAACATTGAGCAGTGTGATGATTCCTATGAGCAAGAACAAAACCATTTGCACGAGAACTCTATTTCCACGGCTTTGGGAGAGCAAGATCTGGAGACACTCAGTCGCCATGATGAAATTCAGTCTTCTACTGGCTGTGCTCTATTGAGTGCAAGCACAAAAGATACCCAACCTCAGTTTTCTGAAAAGCAGTATGATTTGAAGATTGGTTCTTTAGAAGGTAGGGGCGTTCCTTTGCTTATAAAGAGGTCCGTCAGTATGAAGTCACCCATTAATCAAGCTAATAGTTCTAAAGGTCTTACCAGATCATATGAGGGTTTTTCTTATTTAAGAGATATAAGTATGAGTCTCAGAAGCTCCACAGAAACTACTTCTGCATCTTCATCTTGGGATTATGGTTCCTCTATAAGAAAGGGAAGCCATGTACGACATCAGAGCGGGAGTACACTTGACATGGAGACTCATAGGTATGATACCAACTCCAAATCCCTGAGCACCATGTCATCTTCATCTGGCGTCTCAAGCCACGCCTGCCAGGCTCTGAATGTCATGCCAGCGGACCGTTTTGAAGCATGTGTTTCCCAAGTAACATGTACACCCGATGAAACTCATCAAGAATCTCATCCTGAGCTCCAAGATTCGGAATGTAAAGGAACCAATGTAATGAATTCTGATTTCGGTGAAAGTGATGGATCAATTGGTCTTTCCACGAAGGTAGTTGGTGCTCTAGCAGAGCATAATCCGGTGATAATTGACAATGGATTTTGTGAAGATGGATATGATGTAGCCAATACTGTGAGTCAAACAGAAATAAGCGAATCGTCAGCACATGTAAGGAACACATCAGAATTAGGAGAATTACCTGTCACTGATGATCACTCTAGGCTACAAGAAAAGGATGGAAACGAATCTCCTCGCCACGGTTCATCCACCATGCAAGCCTCAGAAATAGAACTCGAGAGTTGTGCACCCGAGACACATGCTTTAGGGGTTCGTGATGAAATTCCGGAGTCAGAGTGCAACTTAAATGCACTGGATGATTGCTCAGAGAAGAGTATGGGACAGGAGTCTGTAGATCACTACAACTCCTTGGCTCCTGTAAACGAAATTATAGGTACTTACTCAGATTCCTGATACTGGCATCTCACTGTACTTTTTTATATTCTTACTTTGTTATTTGTATATTCTAACAACCTTGTGAAATTTAAATATGGTTTCTTGCTCTCTGCAGATGAGTCAACCGTAATTGTGGAGTGTCCAGGTCGAAAAGAGCCGAAGAGCCTCACGCTTGAAGAAGCGACTGATACAATACTATTCTGCAGCTCCATTGTTCATGATTTAGTTTACGAAGCGGCAACAATAGCAATGGATAAAGCAAAGGATGTGCCAGTAGAAGAAGAAATGTTGCATCCAACAGTGACGGTACTTGGAAAGTCGAACGCGAACAGTAGTTATGGACGCGGTGGTGGAACGAAGGCGAAGAAACAGAGTTCAAAATCCGGGAAAGCGAGTCGGAAGCAAACGGAAACAGAGGAGAAAACAGAGGTACATATAGAGAATGATGAAAATGCAGGTGAAGCAGCGATGATGCGTAACGTTGGAGTTCCTCCTAGTAAAGGAGAGAACTTGAAACCTCCTCCTAAGCTGGAGAATAAATGCAATTGCTCAATAATGTGACATGACCAATTTTTTTTACTAGTATATGCTTGTTCATAAAGCTTGTGAGTTGATTATGATGTTTTGTTGTTGTTGTTGTTGTTTGGGTTTTGATTTGTTTTTAAGCATTAGGGTATTTACGTTTGTTGCAGCTAATTTGTGAGAGGAAACCACGATTTCGGTTGCTGATTAGTGGCATGAATTGTAAAGTTTTTTTTGTTCTACTTTTGATTTGATTATTATTGTCTTGATGTGTACCAATAATAAACCCCTTTTTGTACTCATTTTAGTTTATATAATTATATTTGAACGTTAAAGTTATATCATTCTCTTACGGCCTTTGCATACTAACTGTAAAAACGGTCGTGAAAAGATTGTATCAGTGAAATCCAAAACAAAAAGCAGTCCAATCTATTGTGAAGTGTAATAAGGTTAAAGCTGTCCGATTATGACAAATTAGAATTTCATTAATTTTTAAATTTATCGCTGATTTTTTTAATAAAGTAAATTATTTGGCGGGAAAAGGAGGAAGACCGGCAAGGACCCTAAACCTCTCCCAATTTCTCAATTTCACAAAAATGATTTTTCGGCAAAACTAAAACTTCCGATGGATTCCGATTCAGACTCCGACGGTTCTCATGTCTCCGCCACTCCTCCCCGAGACCCTTTTCCGTCTCCCCCGCCGCCTCCAAGAATTCCTCGGCCACCGCCGCCAAAACAAATGCCTCCGGTCTCCCGGAAAGTTGTGTCTTGTTCGTCTCGCTCGAAGCCCAAAGCACCTGCACAGTCTCAACTTCCGAGTCACTCAGAGGAAGCTCCTGTACCATCTCCCTCTTCTCCTCCACCTTCATTATTCACCGATCTCCCCTTTCGGATCTGCGAGCCTTCGAATCGATCCCAATCCGGTGGCTTTTCCTCTTCTGTTTCGTCCTTCCGTAAACTCCGCCCAGCTCCTTTGACATCTGACGAGAAACCCAAAACGGAATGCCAACCGGATGCCGTTAATTATGTCCCCGAGCTCCCTCAGGTAGCAGCAGTAACAGCTCCTCCCAAACCAGTTAGGAGAAAGCCTCCGAATCTCATCACGGACTCTGTAACTTCCCAACCGGTGAAAGCTCTGGTCTTTCGTAGCGGTGGCGAGGGTAATTTCGTAAAATTGAACTTGAATGGCAAGAGAGGGAAGAAGTTTCCCAGCAAGTACAAGGGGGCATCCAAATCCAGAAGCAAGTTCGCTTACAGAGGGAAGAGATACAAAAAGTCAGGAGAAGAAGAAGGCGAAACCTTTTTGGAGGAAGAGTCTGATTTTCAGAAGCAGAGAGACGAAGAAGCTGATGGTTTTATCAGCTCTGTAGAGGATGCGATTCTCGCTGCCAAGAGTGAGGCTTCTGATGAGAATCTGACCAAGCTGTTGAGTTTAGTTTATGGTTATGATTCTTTTCGAGATGGGCAGTTGCAGGCTATCAAGATGGTTCTTGGTGGGAGTTCAACGATGCTTGTGTTGCCCACTGGTGCTGGAAAGTCTCTCTGCTACCAGATTCCGGCTATGATTCTTCCGGGGATCACGCTCGTTGTCAGTCCTTTGGTTTCGCTGATGATCGATCAGTTGAAGCATTTGCCTTCTATTATTAAGGGTGGTCTCTTGAGCAGTAGCCAGGTGTGTGTCACAGAACGTTGTTTGTTGCATGTTCATTATTTTTTGGTCATTTTAAAAGTCTCTAATGGAGTCTGCTTTGGGGATTTGTTTCATTAGAGACCTGAGGAAGCAATACAAACATTGCGGAAACTGAAAGAAGGCATGATAAAGGTGTGTTTATTTCCAAAGTTTTGGACGGCTTACTTTTGATAATACCACCTCATATTCATTTTGTGTTGTTTAATTTCAGGTTCTCTTTGTATCACCCGAGAGACTTCTGAATGTAGAATTTTTGTCAATGTTTCGCTTGGCTTTATCTGTGTCACTTGTCGTCGTGGATGAGGCACACTGCGTATCAGAATGGTGAGAGCTTTTTGCATCTGGTAGATTAGCTTTTCTCTGTTGACTGTAGTATCTACTGCTTTTCCTTGTTCTGTTTTTTGTTGGTTCTTAAGAGCTTTTCTGAACAGGTCCCATAACTTCCGCCCTTCATACATGAGACTCAAGGCATCAATGCTGTATTCTGCACTCAAGGCAGATTGCATTCTCGCAATGACTGCAACCGCCACTACTATGACTCTTCAGGCTGTCATGTCTGCACTAGAGATACCGTCAACCAATCTTATTCAGAAGTCACAATTAAGAGACAATTTTGAGCTGTCTGTCTCATTGAGTGGAGCTAACAGGCAAGTGTTTTGCTAATAGTTTTCACCATTTGTGTTTTTTCCTTTGGTTGTAACTGATTGAAGTCTGAATAGTAACAGACTGAAAGATCTACTAGTTTTGATGTCGTCTCATCCATATAAGGAGACTCGGAGCATCATTGTATACTGCAAATTTCAGGTAAGAGTACTTGGCTTATTTTAATTATCTACGGCCTTTTTCACACTCATCAAATTACTTTTAAAGTGTCTTGATTTCTTATTGAATCATTCATGATGAGAACTTACGAAACTTTGGAATGTGTTTTGCGCAGTATGAGACTGACATGATAAGCAAGTATTTACGCGATAACAACATCACTGCAAAGGTTGTTTCCATTTTGAAATTTTACCTGTGGTTAATTGCACTCTCATCAAGCTTAGCTCGACCGATTTCCAGGGTTATCACAGTGGTCTTCCAGCGAAAGACCGTGTTCGCATACAGGAGTCATTTTGTTCCAACAAGATTAGAGTGGTGAGAAAATAAGTTCAGTGATTTCCATACACCCTGTTTTAGACGTGCAAACTGTCACTGAAAGATGAGTAGATGACAATACTCAAATATTTTCGTATGTTATTGAAGGTTGTTGCAACTGTGGCATTCGGCATGGGACTTGACAAGGGAGACGTTGGAGCTGTAAGCCTAAACAAATCCTTAGGATGCTTGAAAATATCATCAACTATTCGCATCTCGTGTAAATATACATGCTTCTTTAAGTTTCTGAGTCTGCTTTAGGTAATCCACTTCAGCGTGCCAGGCAGTTTGGAAGAATACGTTCAGGTTCGAAATTTTTTCTCCTTTCGTTTCCAGGATCCATTTTACGCTAAGGGATCAGTTTGCATATAACGGTTTCGAGATACTAAATGTATTTTGTTATAGGAAATTGGACGTGCTGGTCGGGACGGGCGGTTGTCTTACTGCCATCTCTTTTATGATGAGGACACATATCTAAAGCTTCGGAGTCTTGCACACAGGTGATTGGTGTGGGTACTATCATCTGTCCTGGCATTGCATTGAGAGGCTTTTCAATATCTTACCTTTTGTTTTTCCCCTTTGTGTTCAGTGATGGTATCGATGAATATGCAGTTGGAAAATTTCTCACCCATGTGTTCTCCTCTGAGACAAAGCAACATGAGAAGATATGCTCCATAGTCATTGAATCTGCCTCTCATAAATTTGACATGAAGGAAGAGGTATTTTTTGAAAACTTGATGATATTTCTTGAAAGTTGAAACCCATTGTACTCTACCTCTGTATCATGAAGTGTCTGCCCTCTGGAGATAGTGTGGGCAGGAAATTCCGTTTTCATCAAAAATTCTCTAACTTCTTACTGCGGATCTGGCAGGTTATGCAAACGATTTTGACACATTTGGAGTTGGGGGAAGTGCAATACCTACGTATGCTTCCTCAGCTTAACGTATGTTGCACTTTGAATTTCCACAAGGTAGGAAAGCTGTTAACTGAATACATTCCTGTTGAGTGACAAGTTCCAAAAACTTTTGTTTGCGGTATATGCTCGAAACTTCTGATGCTCAGAACATTGTTATGCATATATGCTATGTGTGCAGTCTTCTCCAAATACTCTGGCTGCACGGAATATCATAGTTGCAGCAATTCTGAAGAAGTAAGTGCCTTGTGCCTATATATTTTCTTCAGCTATATAAAGTATTATAATTGCAGCAATGCTTGAGAATTTTCTGTTGTTTTCAGGGCTCAAGTAAAGCAAGGGTTATACGTCTTCGATATACCAGCCGTGGCCTCTAGCATAGGTGTTGCAACAACAGATGTCTTGGCTGAGATTCAGACTCTGAAGGTTGATATCACTTTTCTCATCTGTAGCTTCGTACGATAAATATTCATTTCTTGAATTTTGTTTTCTAGGCAGTTAGGATTTCCCTTTTACTACAATGCTTTTTTAAGATCTTTGTTCGTTGATATGTACTTCAAATCAATTTAGATGAAGGGGGAAGTAACATACGAGATGAAGGACCCCGCCTTTTGTTACACAATCTTAGAGTCTCCAAAGGAAATAAATTCGTTGTCTAGCCATCTTACCAAGTGGCTCGCAGAGATTGAAACTTGCAAAGTAAGTTCGTCAATAACAGCTCCTCACCCCCTCTGGTCTATCTAACTATAAGTTCCAATGCTTGTGCTCATTTGAAATAGGTAAGAAAACTAGATATTATGTCTAGTGCAGCCGTGGCTGCTATAAATGTCTCCAACACTTCAGAAGTTAATTCTGGTGTGAAACAAACTTTGAGCTTGCAAAGCAGAATTTTGGAATACTTCAATGGAGACGAAAAGTGCGACATTCCGAGCAAGACGACTCAAAATTGGTACACTAACAAATGTTTCACCACTTTTGATAGATTCCTCTAAATTTCAATTAGTACATATGGAGAAAAAGGAAATAAGAAACTGGGGGGCTGTTATATTTCTTCTCCGACTTTTATTTGTTTGTCAAATTTGTCTTTTCCATTAAAACTAATCAACACTTATATCGTGGATGCAGCTCCTTTCTACGAGCAGATATAAAGGTGAAGATCCAAGAAGCCACACTGTTACACTTTTATGTTATGCTATGTTATCTAGAAAAAAAAGGTTCAACTGATGTTGCGGTTGAAAAACAGGTGTTTCTGCAAAGCAATCGCCAGGCCAAATTCACACCAAGAGCCATAGCGAGAATAATGCATGGAGTTGGAAGTCCAGCTTTTCCGAATTCAGTCTGGTCCAAGACTCATTTCTGGTATAATCATCATCATCTGAACCAAACCATGGATATGCTTGTTTCTGTTGTTCTTGATGCGATGGTAAATGTGATTTTATTGAAAATACGGTTTTGCAGGGGAAGATATATGGGCGTAGACTTCCGAGTGATAATGGAAGCGGCACAAACAGAGCTACTCAATTTTGTTGATAGAAATGCGGCTTTAGCTACATAGAGAATGTGGACTTGAACACATCTACACACACCTACTTGATGAAGAAATAATATGACTGTCGCATTGAGGAAAATGACTGATACCAATTCCAAAGCAAAGGGAAGACTTGGTAGATTTAATTAGAGTTTGAATCAATTATAGTTGTGAATCATCTCCGAGGTTAGAATTAGTAAAATTATCTATAGAGAACTACATTGAAGGGATTATCTTGTAGCACTTTGAATTCAAAGTTGAGAATGTTATCAAAACAGAATGAAAGTTTAATGTGTATGTAAGGAAAAATCTTACACAAAATCTAATATATACAAAGTTACGTTAACATAAAAAGCTCAATCAATTTTGTTTTATATTTTACCATTCCTTACTAATCCCGTTGTACAAGTTATCTCTAAACTGAGTGAAATATATGTAAGAGAGATAAAAGCAAGACGAAAATTGAGCTAAGTCAAGATCTTGAATTCTGCTTTTCTGTTTGGCCGTTTATTTCTGTCCTTTACGGGCAAGAAAGCGTTCTTTGGCTGCTTGAATCCTACTCTCCACATTTTCAGTAACTGTAGGTATCTCTGCATTGATGGTGTTCCTAGACAACTCTGTGTTATTCTCCTCAGGTTCCTTGAAAGAGTTAGCCTGTCCACCGCTACATAACAGTAGATTTTACGGGACCAATCAAATAATCAATTATTGAATCCAAACCATAAGGGAAAAAAGCTAGAACAAGACAGAATGAAATAGTAGGATTGTTTGTTTTACCTCAGTTTTCTAACGTTTAGTTTCTCAATCTTTCTTTTGATGGGAGTCACCCATGACATTTCAACTGAACAAACATTGCGCATGAACGGTCGTGTGGTAGATATAAGCTCGTGGTACACTACATAATTTGGCAACATTCCCTCGTTGTCAGTACTCAACACAGATGAGGGATGCACCTGGAATCAACCAAAAAAGGTAAACATTTGAATGAAGGCACGATCGATGCTTTAAAAACTTATCACACCCCAATTTTAATTTACAATCTTCTCTCCCATAAATTTAGTTCATGATTATATTGATGATTAACATAAAACAGATAAAGGAGACTTGGTTTGAGAAGTTAATACCTGAACTAGCTGGGGCTTGAAGCTAAGAGTCCGAAATCCATTATGACGAAGCATTCTCTCAGCAATTTGGTTTGCATTACCCACACATAGAGCTTTCCTCAACTTCCTATAGTCATCTCGGCTTGAACTCTTCCTTCCACGAGCCCCAACTTCCAATCGATCTAGTTTGTCAAGGAGACCAATTATTTTTAGTGAAAGTTGGTTATATATGCCACGCAAAAATAAAGAAAGAAAAGTTTGACATAAATAATTGCCAAAAGGGTTTAAACCTTGAAAGAGAAACAAAAAAGGAGAATTCGTTCATTGCAACTTGTTGTCGTGAAACATTACTAACCTTTGGATATTTTCTGCATAATCTGACATAGTTGTTTCCTAACATCCCTCACAAACACCATCCCTCGCACCTGGGAATTATTTTCACAAATTTTTTATCTTTTCTTCCTAATGTAATTTAACAAAAGGTGCTTATCTAAACAAAGGCAGTGAATTTCACCAAACTTCCTAAATTGGAAAGGACAAAAATGTATGAACAGATAATACAAACATGAAACGGGGAACCTAATATATTTGACTGCCTTCTCAAGTATGGCATCTGGTGATGATGGCATAATTTTTATGCCACTACGCTTTGCACGTGGAATACTTGAAAACAGACACGAGAGAAAGAAAGAAAATGGAGTAATTTACCTGCATGCCATTGTCTTTGCACCATTGAGTATCATAACCATAATGGTGCCAGCATTCGAAAATCTGTAGCAGCTGAATGTGGTCACCAAATCCAGATCCATCAGGAAGGTTAGACTCTTCATGCTTCCTCTTCTTTTCATTGGGTTTACTGTCATACAAGCACAAACAATAACGAGACGAGTTGTGCATCTGTTGTGATTCAAACATTTCATAATCTGACTCAGATAATTGTATATCAGAAAAAGCTAACCTTCTAGTAGGAAGTAGAGTAGTCTCTGCTGACAACATGGCAACGACTGTTAGAGCTTCAGATAAGCAACCATTTTCATTTGCCTCTATCAATGTTCTTGACAATGATGGCTCTAGTGGAAGCTCTGTTGAATCACAAAATATGCTCAGTTACAGGTAAAAGCCCAAACTAAATAATCTGCGAAACAGTGGACAAATGCGCTACGCATACCAGACATCGTCCTTCCAATTCTTGTTATTGCTCCATTCTCATCAATCGCATCAATGAGATACAATTGCTTCAATGCATCTTCTAATGACTCAGCTGCATATAATACGTAGGAACATTCAAACCATAGAAATGGAAATTTCATAAGATATCTCGAATTTGAAGAATAATATAAAATCGACCTTTAAGGCACCTAGCCCCGATAAAAATTAGTTCTTACATGATGGGGCGTCAAGAAAATCGAACTTGAGGATGTCAATATCAGGAAGATCCAACGATTTCAAGTAAAGAACACTCCCAGCAAGGGAAGTTCTCTGTATTTCAGGAATTGTTGCATCAAGGAAATCATCCCGGTAGACTGCCAAAGGGTATAATCGATAACATTTCCCAGGTCTCGTTCTACCAGCACGTCCAGCACGTTGGTTAGCTTGCACTCTGTGGAACAACAAGTGAAAACAGAAAAAAATCGAGAACCAGAGTAAGAGACCACTGTTAATCCTGAGTAAGTATATTTAACCACTGTGATGAGGTCCATTTTAACCACTGTTAGTATTCTTCTTTAGACCAACTACAAGGTTAATTTTATGCACCAATACAAGTTTCAATTCATCTAATAACCTAACGAAGTGAACCAAGATATCTGAATCAATACTCGTTGGCTTACTTGCTAATTTGAATAACATCAAGAGAATACATTCCACTTGTTGGGTTATATTGCCTTTGCTTCACATATCCCGAATCAATGACATACCTGGAATAGAAAAAAATAGGCTAATCTGAGAATGCTATCATTATCCACTTTTGAAAACATAATCTAAAATTCTTCTTAAAAAAAATTCTTGACCAAAAAAAAAATTCTTCTTAAAATGCAGACACGAACTTACGATGCATCTTAATATTAAGCTAATAGCAAATATCTGATTGATTTGATTGCTCGAACGGATGACACAATTTGCAGTCTTCAATCAAGACTATGTAAGTCAACATCAAATATTTTGAGTTGCTTCCTGGACTAGACTTAACACCGTCGTGATGAAAGTAACATTGTGTTATGCCGAAAATGGAAAACGGTAGATACCAAATGTGAAAACCAAAAATAAATATAAAAATTCAGGTTTTTCAGGTTTCTTACACAACCCCGTCCACAGTGAGGGAAGTTTCAGCAATATTTGTAGCAACAATAAACCTCCGGCAGTTTGGAGGAGGTGGACTAAATACACGAACCTGCAGAAAATTGGTGAAAGTCAAGACAAAATTACCAAAACCTTTTAGACCACCAGGAGATTTTGATTGCAGAATAAAAATTCGGAAATAGTTACCTGCATTTCAGGTGGCAGAGAGCCGTGAAGAGGATAAATAATAGCATCCATACAGGATCCTTCTGCTAAGCTTTGAACTTTTTCCTCCAGCTTTGATACTAATTTTTCTATATCATCCTATTTAAACACCATACGACAAGACTAAGAAACGCAACAATCTACATGGTTCTGCCAAGACAGAGTACAAACAAATAAAACAGACCTGTCCAGTCATGAAGATTAAGATATCACCTTCTGGCTCACGAACATGTATATCTGCAAGTAACATTAAGATTTCTTTGTAGCGCAAGAGAAACATATAGCGCAAGATTAACAAAATCAGATTTAACATTGACAACAGAAACAGTGGAACGTTGAACATACCAATTGCTACTTTGAGAGATGACTCAATATAACTGCCAGGACGCTCTTTGCTGTATAATATTTCGACGGGGTATAATTTTCCAGGTACATTTAGCACAGGACATCCCGAAAAGAATTGAGAAACCTTTTCTCCGTCAAGTGTTGCAGAGGTGATAAGAACTTTGAAGTTAGACGAACGGATTCTAACCAACCGTTTCATTAGACCCAACAGAATATCCCTGAAAAACAAAAAACGGACCAAACCAAGATGTATATAATCTAGAGCCTTTTGCACATGTCTGAATGAGATCTAAATTCCATACGAAACTAAGTCTACAATAAGAGACGAAAGTGAAGTTACTTAAAAGGCCTTACGTGTTTAAACTTCTCTCGTGAGCTTCGTCCAATATGATTACAGAATAATCATCGAGCATTGGATTAGATAGACTCTCACGAAGTAAAACTCCATCTGTGAGGTATCTAGGGAGCAATAACCAGTCCAACAATCAGTAAACTAGTAGACAAACCATTTGAAAACCGATATAACTAAACGATTGAACTAATTCCATTACTTAATGTTTGTCCTGCTCGATGTTCTGTCTTCGAAACGTATAGCATAACCAACATCTTCTCCGAGACTTACATCAAGCTCCTGCGCCACCCGCCTGAAAGCCAAATTATACATCAATTCCGAGATCTTTAATGAGAATCACTAAGGTGAATGAAACGAGAGAATGACCTGGCGACGGAAACGGCGGCGACACGTCGGGGTTGAGTGACGGCGATGACGCCGGATTTAGTGTAGCCATGTCGATGAAGTATCTGAGAGAGCTGAGTACTTTTCCCGGAACCGGTTTCTCCGATTATAACTACCACTGGGTTCTTCTCCACTGTTTCCACGATCTTCTCTTCGAATTGAAGGATCGGAAGATTCGCCATACCAACAATCGACTAATAAGAGGAAGCTGTAACTGCAGTCTCTGCTTCGCTTCAGTTTTAATCGAAATTCATTCTCTGACGAACACTCGACTGGGGAAAATTGAACAAAATAGAGAAAAACCCAAACAAAGCGTTCACTTACTCAAAAGAGTCTTTTCTTAAATTTATCCCACATCGGTTACTAGAGAGACTTTAGACGTAAGCATTTGGGTATAAATAGAGAAGCTTGGCCGTACTTTCAATTCATACCTTTCTCGGCCTTTTGGCTAAGATCAAGTGTAGTATCTGTTCTTATCAGTTTAATATCTGATATGTGGGCCATCGGCCCACACGATATTAACTCTATTTTTTGAGGGAGGATGCCCACTAAGATAGCTTGCTATCTGGGTTTCCACGAGTCGCCCATGCCTTGCACTACTGCACGGGCTGGCTCAGCCCACCATCTATCCAGTTCTAATTTTTAAATTATATAAATCTGAATTATATAAAAAGCTAATAGCGAGACAGACTGTCAAATTGGCTGAATTATGTTAGTTTCCATAAACCGCCAAATTGGCTTTGTAAATTTATGCACTTCCCTTATTTAAGAAAATAAGTTGACAAAAAAAAGACTATTTTCTTGTAAAGTACATTTTTTTTTGCTTTTAAATAGAAAAAATCCTTTTGAGTGCAGGAAAATAATGACTAATCTCCCACATCGACTATATCTCTGGTATCACAATTCTATAAATTAAAGAGACAATCAAAGTTGTCAACAATCGTCAGTGGAAGAAGTGATTGGGCTATGGGCTTGTCTAAACCCGAGTCCAGGAAAGTCGCCGGGCCACCTATCCGCAGAGATGCGGCCTCGGTAACGAGAGAGCCTTGTGCTAGGAGAGACATAATCGGCTGAGACGTGTGTATGGAGCTGGTCTCTCCAGCGAAGGTATTATGGCTAATGAACAGTAATTCACTTGTGTCCCTACCGGGATCTAACAGAACGGGGCTTACTTCCTCTGACGGAAACCTTTTTTACTCTGAAACTGAAAAACCATTAAATTGCATTTGAGGAAAGCATTTATACATAGCAGTTACCAAAAACCTATACAAAGTTTTTTTTGCCTCCAAGACTTTCAAAAAGAGATAATATTGTCTTTAAGGAGGAGGGGAGTAACAAGTACAACTTTACACCAACTAAAGGTAAGAAAACCGACTCTCAACACTGGTAAACTGAGAAGCTCTTGCTTTTCCATAGAAAACTGAAAGCTCTTCCCATTTTCTTTCTCGAGGCTGATTTACACTGCGGCTTCGACTCTGTTACAGCTGCTGCGACAGAGAATCCTCCCTCTTCGGGGCTTGTGACCTCTGTATGTGGTTCTGTTGTAAGATGGGTTTGATCTCTCTGCCTCAGTTCTCTGAATAGTGTAAGAAGCTTCTGTGCCCTCTCTCTTCCTCGTTGAGTCCCGTTTACGGATATAGACACCAAAGAAGGAATCACTCCTTCTTGCAAAACCATCTGGCTACATAACTCACTGTGATTGCATAATATCAGAAGCAAAGAAACTGATTGTTCTTGCTCATTTGGTTCACCCGTGTCAAGAATGGTGGCGAGATTGCTCACAAGTCCAGGTACTGAAACCATCTCGTCTTTGCCTGCCTCGTTTGAAACCAGATTTAACAGGACAGCTAAAGACTTTTCTGTCCAACGTTGGTCATCACTGATGGTGAGTGATTGAAGAGCGTTGACGATGTTAGCAGATAGAAGGCAGGGAATGTTGGGAGGGTAGGTGGAGAGGTGAAAAAGGGCGTGAAGTGCATCCACTTTGCATTGGATTTCAGTTTCTGTCCAAAGAAGATTTACCAGAAAAGGAACTGCCAGACTTGAACCTATGACGGGCTTTGCATCTTCAAGACACGAGAGGTTCAGATAAAGTGCTGTCACTGAACCATGGGAATGTGGGTTACAAAGCATTTCCTCCAGTAGAGGAATGATTCCTGATACTAACATCAACTCCTTGTTCCTGAAAGTCCCCAAAAGAAAAGGAACAAACCAGAAATGAGATCCTCCAGAGTTACACAAGACAAGATAACCCACAAATAAGCTATGAGCTTGATCTTGATCATAATCAAGGAAAAGGGATAAAGAAATCAAGGAATACCTGTTGTTGTTCACAGCCAAGTTAAAGAGAGCCATGGCACCAACTTTCTGGGCTGAAGCATTTTTTTCATTGAGAGCTGCTCCGAGAAACTGTAGCAAAGCTTCAACACACCCATTTTCCCCCATGAGAATCCTGGCCTCCTCATCATCCTTTAGCAACACTCTTATTTGCTCAACAAGTCTGCATTTCTTCCTCAAGTTATCCACTTCACTCAGAGTTGTCAACAACTCCGTACATCGTTCAACAAGAGTAACTTCAGCTTCCTGGTATTCTGATTCACAGGCTTCCTCTTTAATAGTTCCACTTTCTTCCAAATGAACCACCTTCACATCCTTCAACTTAAAGGAACCAACACTTTTTGCTGTTCTCGTGTCCGTGGACTCAGAGACAGAAAATGCCAACCTCCAGTAGTTAAGGTCTAGAGACTCAGGGGGTCCATCAGGGACCTGAACGCCATTCTGTTCACACCAACTCGAAATTAGAGCCTTGACACAATAGTTAGGAGTCAAGCATAGATGAGAAAGCTGCTGGTGAGTTTTGGGGCATGTGTTGTGTCCATCACTAAACCATTTCTCAATACAGATTCTCTCATACGTCTGTCCAGATGCGATAATAACAGGGTCGTACATAAGCTGCAGAGATATAGGACACCTTAACTCTTCTGGTGGAACAGACATCTGAACAGATCTCCTATTGTTATTGCAAGGTCTGAAGTTGAAAGAACTCAGTTTTGACAGCTGTCTGTCAAAAGCACGACCAGGAGCAGCATCGTCAAGAGAACCCTGAATAGTTGGTGAACAAGGCAATGAGCTACTACCCTGTGAATCATTGTCATCCCAGATCTCACTTCTGAATAGCTTTGAGTACTTCCTCATGAGATGTAATAGGTAAGCCACAATTGATTCTTTCCGCTTGTCATCCTCCATTCTGGCCCTCTCAATGAGTTTCTTGAGGCATCTTCGCTCAGTTAGAGCTGCTCTTGAAGAAGTGATACCTAGTCTAGTAGCAGCTTGATGGAAAACCTCAAGTTCATTGTCAGATGAGCTCTCAAAATTACCCCCTTGTTGTAGTAATCCAATGATCTGATCGCCAATTTCTTTCTCTAATGGATCAAGTGAAAACTGAGTGTTCTCTAATTCCATCAAGATCTCCAAAATCTGCAAAATAAGATATACGATCACATCTCTGCTTTAACTTTCCTTCCACTTGCCAAGAGAAAAGACAAGAAATACAAAACAAGAGTAACAAGAACGGTAACACAGGGAAGTAACTACCTGAGATCCAATGGACTGTTGGACTATATCTTCAACACGCCTAAGGCTATCTATAAGAGAAGATTTCGCCTTGTCAAACTTCAAAACTACTGAATCCCCTGTAATAGCCTACATGTCAAACCAGCTGGTTAGCTAGAGTCTCCACAAGAAATGTCAAATCTTTTGAAGACATAAATAAAAAGAAAACTTACTAAATATAGTTTACTAGATTCAGTGCAATGGCGTAGAATGTTCTTCACTTTTTCTAAAACCACGTGAAGTGAACATAAAGACTGAATTCCAGATTTGCTTCTTGGTCGAGCAGCTTCGAGCGACGGGAAAATAGACATGATTTTGCAGTAGATCACTGAAAGAGCATTGCACATTTCTCCGTGCAGCTGAAACAGGTATATGTTAGCTACTGCCTTACACTTAACATCTAAAGATTAAAACAAGCCATTGCTTTTTTTGTACATTACAGGATCAATCAAACAAATCAAGAACCATAAGGCACTGATTGAAAGTATTAATTGATTCAATGTAATACAAGATGTGAACAAAGGAGAAACAAAGAAGATACAAGATCAAGATTGAGAGAGATCTTAACAAAAAATGTCAATAAATATTTTAGGGAAAAAGGTCTGATTCAGATACCTTGGCATCACCAGGGGCAAAGAAACTTTCTTCAACTTCGTTCGCATCCATTGTTTCAACAACTCGCCGTATATATCTATGACAATAGCCCTATTTCCGCTTAGAATTCAAACACTACAAGAAGAAAAAGGACCTGAATCAGTGAGAGAAGTAAAACCAATCTATAGATAAACAAGACAGGTCAATGTTTTCTCAATAACAATGTGTTGTGTCCAGACAAAAAACATATGCAAACGAGGTGTAAAAGATGAAACAGAGCAAAGGAGATAAAAAAAAAAAGCAACAAAGGCTTGTTGGTTTGGGGCATTTCAACAAAGAAATGAGATCAAGATACCAAAAAATCCATAAATAAACAAGGAAGATACTTGGATGTCAAGTAACAGAGGGAAGAAAAGGAACAACAAATCCGGAACTTAAGAACAAAGAAAAAACAATCTGGTTAAATCCAAAAAAAAAACCAGAAGAATATAAAAATCTGGTGAAACAGAGGAATATACATACCAAAACATGAATCATTGATCTGCACAGTAGAAGCAACGATGACTGGATCATAAAAGAATAGAGGCAATCAAAAGAAGAGCATCACATCAAAGGTCATTAGTATAATGACTTCTTGAGATGGCTGTTTCTGGGTAGTTTCTAAGACGGTATGGTTTACAGTTTCCAAGATTTTCAAGGCAATTTTCTCGATCCCAACAATCAGAGAGAAGGAGATTTGGCTGTGGCTGGTAGCTATGGCTAATACCGATTTGGAAAAACTTTGAAGAGAGAAACAAAAACAATTAAAAATAAATATATTAAGTGGAAAATAAAAAAAAGGAGAGGAGAAGTTCTTCTGAAGTCAAAATAAAGCCAAACTTACGAGTTGAGATTGCAAGGTCGCAAGTACACACAACAGATTTGTTTTTATTATTTCTAAATTATGTTCTTTCAGTGTAAAAGATTCTGTTACTTGTTTAATCAAACGATTCGATTAGTTTTTTTTTTTTTTTTCAAATGGTTTTGAATTAGCAACGGTATAATTAGGGGACAGTTTTAATTATTAAACACACAAAAAGAACATAGCTTCGTCAACATACTCATAATTTCTTTTAAATCATTGTGGTCGACTCCAAACCATTCGGATGTGACGAAAGAAAATATCATTATGGTGTTTCCTCCCGTTTGAATTAAAATCTCTTCTTTATAGTGTGATTAGTTAAAATAAAATGCAATGTGCTTTTCAAATTTTCAAATGAAATTAAATTGAGGTTTCTATTCTTGATGACACTACTTACTAAAAAGAAATTTATTAGAATCTTCAAATTTCTAATTTTATAAATAGTTAATTTTTGTCGTATGATAGATTTTTTTTGCGTTTTTGTCGTCGACTGATAATTATATGTGATGTAGAATAAACAGCTTTTAACATATTGGCTCGGTCGAACTACAGTATGGTCAAGCCAACGAGAGGTCCATTTTTCACCGACATTCTTGTAATAAACACGTCTTTTTTCTAGTGCACCAAAAACGTCTTTGTTTCAAAATTGCATCTTGTAATCAACTATTGAAATAGAAAAATATACACACTCATTTTTACTATGGATTTTGCTAGTTAATATATTTACTCAATTTTCTTTCCTTTTTCTTCATTATTTTTATTTTCTCTCTTTTTCTACTTTTTGTTTATACTCTATTTTACTCCACAATTACCAATCGACCCTATGTTTTGTTTATTACCAAATGTCCTAATTATTATTAATATAATAACAATATAATGGTCTGCTGTTATTTCTCGTAAATGTTGGTAACAAGGATTCAGCATAATTTTGGATGAATCTAAGTATTCTAAGATTTTATTGTTAAGATTTATATTTTTGAGTGATTTTAATCTATATTACTAGTTAGATAAAAAAAAAAAGATAAATAGCATTGAAGCACTAGAAAGGCAGAAAGAGAACAGTGTAATGTGGGAAAACTATTTTTTTTGTTATCTATACATAGGTTACAAATACTGTTAAAGTTTTATTTTAATTACATATAATCGATCATCAGTTTGAAAAATCATTTATAAAAATTAATTTAAAATAGATTTAAAATATTTATTTTAGAAACTTCTTTTAGCTGCTCTAAAAATTGCAGGTTTTATACTTATGAGTTACTCAAATATACAGAAATTCGTACAACATTTATCAAATACAAATAACTATTCCTTCTATAACTATTGTTCTCTGTTTTACAAAAAGGATCATTTTATTATTTTCACATATATTAAAAAACTATTGAAAATTCTAATAAATCTCTAATAATAACTCAAAAACACATTTTTAATTAATAATTTTTTATATTAATTTAACAAACAAAAATGGACTTTTAACAAAAATTGCATTGAAAATACAAAATGATAATCTTTTTAAAATAAAAAAAAAATTCTATAAAATGCTTTGTGAGATAGAAAGAGTAACTAAAAGAATTTTTATTCTTGTCAATAATACTAAAAGAATTAATTAATTATATTCGAAGAGTTCGAGATGCCTGAAATAATACTTAAAGCAAATAATAGTATAAGCAACAAGTGTTTGAACTGTATTGGAGGGAGAGTTGAGGGTTTGCCGACTTCGACGGCCGACACGCGCCGACAATACATGCATATGTCGGCTATTTAGATCTACATTATATATCCTCAATTACAATAATACCTCTCTCTCAATGTTCTTGAATTACCTTTATTAATTTCATTTATTATGTTTTTTTATAAATTAGTATTTCTTGTCAACCATGTTCGCTTTTTCAAATAATTCTTTTTTTAGATGCTAACATTTATAATGAATTTTTCAGTTTTGGTATATATTCCAAAAATTGAAAATTTAAAAGCTAAAATTGTCGCTTCCTTATATTTTTAGAGATAGAAATTGAACTACCACCTAATAAAAGCACAAAAGTTTATGTTCACAAACCAAAAACAAGCTAGAAGATAAAATGAAAATTTATTATCTTACAAATCACAATTCATATTCAAGTATTAATATTTTTTTTTTAAATGACCAGTATTCATTTCACCCATTTATACTATTGAGAATCAAATCATAGTCAAACAAACTTTTGTTTTGGGTCTAAAAGTTGATCAAACTAATCATAGTTAAGATTACACATTTAAAATGCACACTTTCGTTTACTTAAAAGTGATTCTATCTAATTAGTAGCTCATTTGTTTTTACTTTCTTACAACCTTCTTAATTATGCAGTTTTTCAAAATCTCTATTTAATCCCACCAACTAATATGCTGTTTTCTAAATAATACAAGGAAAAACCGTATTAAATATTTATTTCGTAAACCGAAATTAACTAACCGAAATTTAATATACGTGACACAAGGCGTTCAAAAAAATAATGTATATATATTCGTGACATAAAATAAAAAGATAGCCCTTGTTTCTATGAGACTCATGCACGGATGATTTCGTCAACCCGATTCTCTTGAGTAAAGAATATGCTTAACGTAAGAGCAAGAAACATAAAGTTCGAAAACATACTTTTTTATTGAAGTTCGGAAACAATGAGGAGAAATTTTTTAGGAAACTTCTACTTGGATTTGGATTTGTCTTTTTGATTAGTTACACTCAAATTTCTGTTCCAACCAACCTTTTTCTTTTTATATGGATTTGTGAGAATTGTTCTGGAACTAGAATATGAATCGGAGTTATGTATCTAATGTTGGATTAAGATTGGACTGCGAGTAGCATTTTCTTTTTGTTTACAAAACTTAATTGCTTTAAAGTCAAACAAACTCGATAGCTAATAGATCCTACTAATGGCACCCTCACCAAAACAATGCTACACACCGACGTGATTCGTGTTTTGTAATACTACACTTACTGAATTCCAAAAGAATGCTTCTCGCTCAGAGTCCAAACATTCTTGAGAACAAGAAAAGAGAGACATAGAGAAAGTAAGTTGGATCAGATCAGACTAAATTTATATACATGTGAGTATGTGACTCTCATGCTTGTTTCTTTTAACTAAGAAAGAAGATTTGATGCCAAGTGCTGTTTGAGAAGAAACAACGAAAACATGAGTATTGTTTCTTTGAATTAGTCAAGGATTGAATAACACAAGTGTCTGATCTTCTAACTTCAGCTATTACTATTGAATTTGAAAATTGAATCATGCATCGTTACTCAATGGCTTCTCTCTTTGAAAAGCTTCACTTAAATAAAAGCTTCATGAATCCAAACGCTTAAAATTTTTTTTTATGCTTTTTTACATTTTTAATATATTTTATAAAGATATGTTTATATTTTATGAATATATGTAATTACAAGATTATAAGTAAATATGTATTGTATATGATAT
>KE155863.1:27143-41114 GCA_000411075.1 Sisymbrium irio
TAGGGTCATATTCATGGGAGTGATGTGATTTATCATTTTGGTTCTTGGGTTTCTAGGATAGTTCTTATTGTTTAGGTCTGTTGCTATTGCATGAATCCTTGTTTTGATTGCCAGTGGGAGTTGTTGATTGAAGCTTGGTTTCATATGATCATTGCATGAGAGTGTTTTGGTCTATCTTTTGCCTAATTGCTTAGAAATGATTGTTTGATTGTGTCTAGCACCCCTTGTCACCACTTAGTCATCTGAAAGTCTTTGACCCTTGATCCATGAGTCTAATACCTCTCTCTATTATTGCATTTCCTCTGTTTTTAGCTTTGCTTTACTTGTGATTATTGCTCATTAGGTTGTTAGACACTTCACCTTTGTTTGCACTTGGATTAAACTTGAAACTGTATCATTAGTGTGTTCAATTTCCCATTTACATGGATTGATATCTTAAATCCTACAATGACTTGATTAGGGTTTAGTAATTGATTGCTAGACAAAAATCCTACTATCAGACGTCTATGCCTCTTTAATTGTGAAAGCAAGTCACTAGGTTGCTCTATGGATATCGATACCACAGAGACATATTATTGTGTGGGACAGCATTCCAGGACATGCTAACGACGAAAAACTACGACAGCTATAGAGCACTTTAATGTGATGTTCCCATATCTGATGTGGGAGTTAGCTTTGCCTGAAGTTAAGGAATCATGTTTTCTTGAGAAGTACACATATAAGAGAGAAGTAGAGGGAGTGCCGTAGAAAAAAGTACCATGCGGAGGTGATTATGGAGTGTATTGTCTGAAATACATTTCATGCCATTTGCGTGGATTATCATTCCCTACTGCCTTGTGTGACGCTAAAATGCCAAGTATCAGGGAGAAGCTGGCGACATACTTTTTTCAGAGATAGAATGTCGTGGACAGTAGAAATGCAAAACTGGGACGACTTGGACGTTTATGAGGGTTAACATGTGTGAAGTTTATGATTAACGTTAAGGAATCAGTTATCTTGAGTTTTTAATGGTTATTCAACATGATAAGCTGAAGTTTTCGGGGTTGTAACCTATCATTATTCAGGTTGGTATGTAGATGAACTGTTTAGACATCACGATTGGTAACTATACTTCATTTTATAATTTGGAGTAGACTACAAAACAGATTAGAAAGTAGACTTCATGCTCGAGTCTACGAAGTATACTTTTATTCGCTATCGTTAGGTCGAGTGAACTAGTAGGATAATTTCATATTCAAGTGTCAAACTTACTCAATAGGGTCGAGTATGCCATGTTTCCCTACAATTTGAACAACTATACTGCATGTGTGACTTCTGGGGTACTCTTCCTCGTTTCCTTGACATTTCCAGCCATGTTAACCACCTAGACTTATTTTTCCTCCCAGGATATCGCTTCACAACAGGGAGTAAACATTTTTATATCTGGCCCAATGGGATCATCAAGCAGATTGGAAGAAGTGAGATGTGAGATGTGCTTAACCTGCACATAAACACTCTTTTCTATAGCAACTGTGGACTAGATTACACACAGGCCAACCACCTATTTTTGCAGCTGCAATTGCATTTGAGCATGGTATTTTCTCAACATCATACACACCATATACACACGATCTTGCTTCCAAATCAACCATACAGTCACATGTTCATCCCTTCACAAATAAACGCCATCCATCTATATGATCAACCGTCATCATAGCTGCGTACTGCTCACGAATGGCTAATAAATACTCAACTCCGCGGATATGGTTGGTAGTGAGCCAAAGTGTGTCTTCTCTTCTTTTTCAAAACCACTTCCCTAATTTCGCCTTGATAAAATCTATAAGAAATGAGATGGGAAAATATGTGGCTTTCTTCAGTGCGAAACTGATAAATTCTGTAATGTTGTGTTGTATCTATCTCCTGGGTAGTGAACACGGGACCGTAAAGCTGGGTCTGCATCATCCAAGTAAGCTGCAAGGGCAAGATTTTTAGCCATAATTACGCCCATGTTTCGGTCGAACTCATCTATTGTATATGCATAAGATGCCTCTTTAACCAAGTATAATAGATGTCTACCATTAAAATTAGTAACTATGTTCTGTTATATATGGTAATATCATATCCTTTTGTTGCCCATGGTAGAACAGTGTGACATGCTTCAGCTATAGAACCGTGGTGGTCAGAAACGATGACTAAAGAATATTCATCGGTGAAACACATCCGTAGTTGGTGAAAAATCACTTCCATGAAGCATCACACTCTCTGTCAACAATTGCAGAAGCCATCAGAAATATCTGAAAGTTACCATCCTGAGCGACTGCAACAAGCATAACACCTTCATATTTGCCTGAAAGATGTGTCCCATCAACAAAAATAACCCACTTCATATACCGAAAACCAGAGATGGAAGCTTCAAAAGCTATAAAAAGGTACTTAAACTTATTTTCTTCATCAACTACAAGGTCAATGACACTTTCTGGGTTTGACTAATCTATTTTTGGAAGACAAGATGGCAAATTCGCATATCTAACTTCATCTCAACCCATTGTAAGTTATTGTGCGTATACCAGAGTCTTGTACGATATGGTATAATCCATACTCAGACCAAACATGGTCCTCATTGCATCTTCAATATGCTTTGGGACAATACCATATATTATTCCAATCCGCTTTAAAAAAGCCTTCCAATATATTTTGGAGTACAACTTCTGCGGTAAGCTACTTGATATGTCAGAGAACATGTATGAACGTATAAGTATTTGGTGACCCAAGATATGTTTGGTTCGTTCTTAACAGCGGCTACAATCTTCCATATGCATCTTTTGACAGTAAATTTTGCCACAAACCGAATCCATGTAGACTTCCACACTTTGAGAGAGAACTTTAATATGAAAGCAGTCAAACACACCTCTGAAATAACCGAATTTTTTTGTTAGGAAAACACTATCCTACCCACAAAGATCGACCCGAGTATTATTGAATCAGCCGTGAAGAGAACCATAATACACTTTAGCATATTGAGCATCTAAATAGAGATCATCTCCATCGTCTTATTTATTTTTCTCTCTTCCAAGCTTATTGTAACCGATATCCATGTCATCACCATCGACATTTCCATGCACATTTTCGTGCTCATTTGGTTTAACATCGACGTCCTCTTTTAGTACTTTATGACCACATTTGTGCTCCGGTAGGTCCCCACCTTCTTCAACACACTCTTCGTTCTTTTCATTCACTTCCTTCTCTTTCTTCTCTTCATATTGTGTGTTTAAATGGACATCACATTCTTCCATACTTCGAGTTGAGACGCAAAGCCAGACAACATTCATCCTACTGAACTCGATCAAGTTATGAACTTGTCTATCATTGGTTACAAACATAGGTGGGGTATCTTAGGCCATTTGCTGAAGCATCATAGCTAGTAACGGATATGATAACTTCACATAGTCGGTTTTCTTGTCAATTATATAATCATCCCTAAGCATTTGAACAAGATCATAGTATGTGCAACCACTTCGCAAAAAAAAACATTCTCCCTCCTTTACATATATCTACTTCAAAATGCCACCTCATCCTCATCATCCATTGGCTATAAACCCCAGGTATTTTCCCCATTCCCTACATATAAATATAAACATTCACAAAACGTTACTT
The DNA here is from genome assembly GCA_000411075.1 of Sisymbrium irio. NCBI lineage: Eukaryota > Viridiplantae > Streptophyta > Magnoliopsida > Brassicales > Brassicaceae > Sisymbrium > Sisymbrium irio. The sequence goes on from KE155863.1 coordinate 30,777, forward strand.
TCAGACTTCACATATAAACTTAAAATGCATTAACAATATTACAGACTTCCAAGTAAACATACAACGAAGTCTTATACGTATTACCTAACTGTTTGATTTAATAAAAAATAATTATTTCTCCATCTGTATAATATATAATCATGTCAATTTCAGTCAGAGGCAAGTAGATAACATATATAAACAGTAGATTAAGAAAATCTTTACAGTTGTTTATCAATAAACTTAAAATGCATTAAAAAGATATACCGACTTTCCCAATAAGTCTGCCAAGTATACATATAACAAAGTATAATACGTATTACCTAACTGTCTAATCAACATTTTTATTTCTCCATCTGTATAATATATAATCATGTCAAAATCAGTCAGAGACAAGTAAATAACATATAGAAAAAATTAGATCAAGAAAATCTTTAAAATTGTTTACCAATTTGCTTAAAATGCATTAACAACATATATATATTTCCCCCATGAAGTATGCCAAGTATAAATACAACAAAGTTTATGAGAAACGGGAGGGTCTATTTTTGCAATTACAATTTAGCAAAGGCAAACTTCAAACGATGTCTACTATCATAGTAGACTTCATTTTTGGGTCTTCCTTTGTTAAAATATTGGTTAGTTTTGAAACTAAAACCAAATTTGAAAAGTATACTTCATCATGAAGTCAACCAGAAAATTGTTGTTTAGTTTTGCAATTGACCAAAACATTGATTAAATAGAAGACTTCATATTCAACTTTGTAGTGGTCAGTTTTGCAATCGATCAACTTTAACTTTTAGTAGATTTCATTGTCCGTCTAATATGCTTAGTTTTGAGATTGACGAAAAATTTAGAGAAGACTTTGTCTGATGTCTTCTTCGAGATAGTAAACTTCATACGAAGTTTAATAATCAATTTAATTAATTCTTTTGTTGGTCAATGTTTTTTTAGTTTGATCAACCCCAAAACTAACCATGTTAGACTTCAGACGAAGTCTACTCAAATCACGGTAGAAGTCTACGGCTAAAATCGAGATAATTTTCAATTGTAAAACTAGCCAAAAGTAAAATTCATTGGTAGACTGAAGTCTACTTTCGCAGAACATATATGAAATTAATGAAATCTACAAAAAATTACCTTACGAGTGGTTGTTTGGCTTTATTAATTACCCAAAACGTCAATTAAAATCACCATCAAAGAAGTCCAGCCGGTATTTATAGAAGAGTCACCATATATCACAATATGAAATCTTTTCAAATTTTTAAATTAAAAATATGGAGTTTTATGGATGAAAATGAAGAGGAAATTTAAGAAACTGAAGTTGTGAGGGATTGTATGTTATTTAATCTCACAAATTTATGTGGTTGAAGAATTAAGAGTTTAAAATTTTATTGTTCATGGTGGTTGAAAAATTGATGGTAATAGCACTTACGTAAATAACTGAAAGAGATGTAGATGTGAATGTAATTATTAATTTCGATAAAAATAGAAGATAATAATAAAGTAATGGCATTTTTTGAATGATCAACTGACATAAGGTTGTGAATAGAAGAAAATTGCATTTGTTGAAGAGAGAAAAAATAGTGGTTTTATTTGCAATTGACTAATTTGAGAGGTTTAGTTTTGAAAGCTTCCCCAAAATATTTGACTGAGATATAGCCCACAAATACATAAAATACAAAACCAATATATTGCACATTTTCAAACATTTCATTCAAAAAAAATATATAAACATATGCCTACAACTATTTTATAAGATACATTATATATTCCAAATTAAAATGTTATTCACTTAAATATATAAAATATCTCGATTTCAATATAGTTTATATATATATATATATATTAATAAAAAATTAAATTGAAAAAGTATAAATAATTCATGCTCGAGCACGGGTCCTAAACTAATAAACATATAAATCAAAAGAGATTAGTCGTGTACAAAATAATTAGAAATTAAACTAGCTAGAGACTATACATTTTTACCTTCCCAATTCCCAAAATACCAAGGACGCGTATCTTCACGACCATCGTGATGCAGCTAAGTCATTAAGCCAAGCCACGTTAAATTTATCTGTATTTGACATAAAAACAACTGTCAGGTAAAGCAAAGAAAACGGTAGACAAATTTCTTAGTCTGAAACAGGAGAGTATTTGTTGGAATTCGTTTTTGACAAAGTGATGTAGACCATTTTTTGTAGTGTAGTCACTTGTTCAAAATTGGAGTGGTTTTGAATGAGAAATAAATGTCTAAAATGGAAACAAGATAATGAAATATGGATTTCAGGTTTCAGGATTTGGTAAATGGGCATGCGTTTTAAAAAACTGATCATTTTTTGTCAAAATGCATTTACTGATAGTTAGTGTTAATTAAGTCAACACAAATATCTCTTTCAATTAAAATTTCTAACTACAAAATCAAGACTGATTAATTTTGTAACAAATTTTATTTTTGTCATTATGATAATAAAATTATTTTTTCATTACCTCCACTTGATATTGACGTTGAAAACTTGTGTTTATATACAAGTCATTAGCTCATTCTCTTCATACATTCTAAGATCTAACAATTCTCACACAATTTTTTCTTTTCTGTTTTTTCCCTTTTGAGAATACACACATAAACTAGGTTCGTCAGGCTTCTGATTAAGTGATGCATATCAGAAAATTTCTGCAGTTGTATCCTAGGACTGTTGCACTATGGGACATATTTTGAATTAAAGAGAAAGATAATATCTTGACTCTGCGATTTCATCATCTTCCTCTTTTTTTTGATGTAATCTTATTATTATCATTTTTGCAATATTCAGTTTAATGTAGTATTATATAATACGGTTTTATCAGTCTTAATTTAAAATATCCGTTTATTTTCATAGATTGGTTGCTCTGCGTTTTTTTGTTCCGTGGAGTTATTTATCTGTTTTCATTATAGCAGATTCATTATTTGCTTTGTTCTATCTCTCTTTTCTGCAAATTTTTTCGTTTTTTGGATATCTTGATTTATTCTGTCATGTTCTCACGCTAGTCTTTTGCAGGGAATCTTTGAAATTGGTTCGTGAAATTGTTTTGTTTTTCTTCAAATCGATTTCTATTAAAAAAAATTTTGTTTTTTTGCCGTCGTCTTCAACATCTGCTGTCTTGATTTGCAAACGTGTTTTGAAAAATACCTATTTGGTTTAATAATTTTGTATTATTCCTTTGGCATTTTTTAGTCGACTCTTCTGGCATAGTATAATAATTCAGCATCTTTGATCAGATTTGTTAATTGTGGGAAATTTGTTAGCGGTTTTCATTTTCATTGAATCGTTAAAGGAATTGCAAAGTTATCGTTTTGACTTGTCAAAGTTTATCCTTGTTGGATTAAATTGCTGTATTGGTCATTGTGCTAAATTAATTAAAAAGCAATCGCATAGTTCCTTTGTTTATATTTATTGAGAATAATCATTTGGTGTGAATCCTTCTTCTCGTATTGATCTTTAAATTAAGTTTAGTTTTAGACGAATCTTGATTATTGCAGTATATTTTAATATATTTTGTTCAAGTGTTAAATTGCACACGTTGATTTGTAATAATCGGTTTCGTTTCTATGCTTGATATCTTGGAAGTGCTGTTTAGCACACGGTTTTTGCATTAACCGGTTTTTTCTGGTTTGTTTTTAAATTCTAAGAAATATGTAGTGGAGATTTTGTGGCAGGATTCAGTGGAATATTTAATTGTTTAGCAATGCGTTTGACTAACGCTTTGTTTGCTAATAACTTCAGCATTTTTTATTGTGTTATTGTCTATGCAATTTAATTGTGTAGTTTAAATTGCATACGTTTTGCTTTTGCGACGATTTGAATTAAATTATTGATTTGTAATTTTTAATTATTGAACTTTATAATTTAATTATTTTTTACAATTTTGACACATTGTTTAAATTGTTATTTTTTAAAAAGTATTTGTGTTATGATATTAATCGTTATACTAATTTGTTTGGTTGTTCTTGTGAACAGATTTAAATTTCAAGTCATCAACAAAAATGTGATTAATACAACCACAACCTTTTAATGAATCTGGTGATATGAGTGGTAACGGTTTTGGTGAGTCGACGCCCCAAATTCAGTTTAGGAGTCGTCTACCACCTATGATTCCATCTGCCATATGAACTGGAATGTCTGCTGATATTAATCAGAGGATTCAGATTCCATCGATGCTTAACACAAGTTATAGCAAGAATGACAAAAGTTTTCTAACTGAAAATGACATATGTGTTATGGTCACAGAAATCGATACAGTTGAAGATAACCGAAATGATTGGTGGTACCACACATGTGCCATCACTCACATATGCATTGATAAAAACTTGGTTTTTACTTTTTAAGAGTGCAAGAGTGAGGAGCGGTTATTAATGGATAACACCGGCTCATCCATGATTGAAGGTTATGGCGAAGTAAAACTTACGCTGACCTCAGGACATGAGATAAGTCTGGTAAATGTTCAGCATGTGCCAGATATGCGAAAAAATAAGATTTTTGGTTCGCTTATAAGGAAAGCCGGATTTGCAGTAACTTTCGAGTCTGACAAGCTTGTGCTAAAGAAACATGACGTTTTCTTAGGAAATAGGTATGTTGAAGATGGACTGGCCAAAATGTGTGTTAAGAAAGTCCGACCCACAAATGTTGTAAAAGATTTTTTAACCAATAAGAATGATGAAATTGCTCATCTGGTTGAATCTTTTAATATTTAGCATGAATGATTAGGACATGTGAATTATAAATATATATAAAGATTGATTAATTTCAACCTAATTCCAAAATGCAAATTGAGTAAGGAAAAATGTGAAGTATGCGTACAAGAAAAACTCACTAAAACACCATTCCCTCATGTTGAAAGAAAAACAAAACCTCTCGGTTTAATTCACACAGATTTGTGTGACTTAAAATATGTTCAAATTAGAGGTGGGAAAAATATTTTGTGACTTTCACAGATGATTATAAAAAATATTGTTATGTCTATTTTCTCAGAAGCAAAGATGAGGCCTTGGAAAAATTCAAGGAATATAAACTCGAGGTTGAAAATCAACTTGAGAAAACTATAAAGATAATTCGATTGATAGAGGAGGCGAGTATGATGGACCATTTGATGCATTTTGTAAGGAACATGACATTATTCATCAAACGACAGCTCCCTATTCACCTAAATCTGATGGAGTTGCGGAAGGAAAAAAACAAACTCTTAACGAGATGATGAATGCGATGTTGCAGGAATCTGGGTTAGCCCAGAACATGTGGGGGGAAGCGTTGCTTACCACAAACTATATCGTCAACAAAATACCGCACAAAGTCACTGGTAAAACATCATATGAACTTTGGAAAGGTACTGTACCATCATACAAATATCTGAAAGTGGGGGGTGCCTAGCAAAAGTCGTAGTACCACCTCATAAAAAGGTCACAATTGGACCAAAAACTGTGGATTGTATTTTTATCGGATATGCACACAATAGTGGGGCCTATCGGTTTCTGGTTCATAAATCAGATATACCGGATATCCATGTTAATACAATCATGGAATCAAGGAATGCATCTTTTTTTGAATGTGTTTCCGTGTAAGGATAGAGAAAATCTTAAACGAACTCGTGAAGAAAGAGACGTAATCACCTCTAGTAATGAGGTAAGTACTTGTGGCACATTGTTTGATGATGCAGAACCTAGACGTAGAAAAAAAGATCTCGTAAGGAAAAAACTTATGGTGAAGATTTCTTAATGGTCTTTCTTCTCGAGAATGAAGCAAGAACTTTCGCCGAGGCCATGTCTACACCAGATGCACCTTTTTGGAAGGAAGCCATTAATGGTGAATACGACTCTATCAGGAAAAATTATACATGATATATAGCTGATTTACCAGAAGGTTTTAAAGCCTTAGGGTGTAAGTGGATTTTCAAAACAAAGTTGAAAATCGATGGCTCAATTGATAAGTACAAGGCTAGGCTTGTGGTGCAAGGTTTCCGGCAAAAAGAAGGCCAGGATTTCTTTGACACCTATTCTCCGGTAACGAGAATAACTTCGATTAGAATGCTAGTAGGAATTGCAGCATTGCGGGACCTAGAAATTTATCAAATGGATGTAAGAACTGCCTTTCTAAATGGTGATTTAGAAGAGGAGATTTATATGAAACAACCTAAAAGGTTTGTCGTCCTCGGACAAGAAGACAAAGTCTGTCGACTTGTGAAGTCATTATATGGATATGTCTTTACGCTTGGTGGTGCAGCAGTTTCTTAGAAATCTTCCAAACAAACTCTGTTGGCTAAATCAACTATGGAATCTGAGTTTATAGCTTTAGATAAGGCTGCAGAAGAAGCAGAGTGGCTTCGTAATTTTTTGGAAGATATTCCAATGTGGGATAAACCAGTGCCGACACTACGTGTACACTATGATAGTCAATCGGCTAGTGGTGGGGCATTGAGTAATCTATATAATGGTAAATCTCGTCATATGAGAAGACGACATAAAACCATTAGACACTTGATCTCAACTGGTGTAATTACGATAGATTACATCAAGTCAAATGAAAACCTAGCAGATCCATTTACTAAAGGTTTGTTACGAGATCAAGATGTTAAATCATCAAGAGGAATGGGTTTAAAGCTAATGACTTAAGAGAATGTTTGGCTGTAACCCTACCTAAATGACTGGAGATCCCAAGAAATAGGTTCAAGGAGAAAAATAAACCAAACAGAATCTGCCTAAAGCACTGTGAGACTCCGGTCTACCCAGTTCCTAAGATGATTGTACAGTACTACCTGTAAGGAATAGAGGATAAGCATTTGCTTTTAATGATTTGTGTCCATAACATTGAGATATTGGTGGAGTAGTACAGGATACACCTTAAAAAAAAGTTAGTGGAGTAGTACAGGATACTCCTTAAAACAAAGTTAATGACAAATAACCTTGTGAGTATGAAATGGGGCCGTTTCGAGGAGAATGAAGGTAATGTTATATTCTCCAACTTAACCAGGAATGTTCATGGCCAAAATGAACACAATATTAAACCTAGTTCTGTGAGAGAATGAAGCTGTGTTATATATATTGTCTCGGTTAATATCAAAGTCCGGGAGGTTCAAGAAATCATGGCCACCTCCTGTTCGAGTAAATCCGATAGTTATTAACAATGACTGGTTCAAGGCTAAAAAATTCTACCAACTATCATACAATGGTTTTCTCGATTGTATTCTCAAAAGTCCTTCGGTCAAGTCTTCGAGTCTTATGGAATCATCATGTGTCTACAGTCATTTCTATTCATGTGGGGGGAGATTTTTGGAACTCGTTTTTGACAAAGTGGTGTGGACCATTTTTTGAGTGGATTTTCTGATGGAGACGTCTACCGGAATGACCGAAATTTGGGCACAATGTAATTGTCACTGAGGGCACTACATAGTAGTGTAGTCACTTATCAAAATCGGAGTTTTTTTCATGAGAAATGAATGTCTAAAGTGGAAAGACAGATAAGTGGACCGAACTTGGGTTTCGGGATTTGGTAAATGGGTATGCGGTTTAAAAGACTGATCATCTTATTGTCAAAAGGCATTTACTGATTTTAGTTTTGATTAAATCAGCATAAATATCTCTTTAGATTAAATTTTATAATTACAAAATCAATACTGATTAATTTTGTAACATAAAATTTATTTTTGTCATTATGATAATGAAATTAATTTTTTATTACCTCCACTTGATATTGACGTTGAAAACTTGTGTTTATATGCAAGTCATTAGCTCATTCTCTTTATACATTCTAAGATCCAACAATTCTCACACAATATTTTCTCTTCTGTTTTTCCCTCTTGAGAGCACACACATAAACTAGGTTCGTCAGGTTTCTGATTAAGTGACGCAGATCAGAAGATTTCTGCAGTTGTATCCTGAGACTCATTACGTTATAAAACCGTCGCACTAGACGTATTTAGAGTTAAAGAGAAAAATAATATCTTGATTCTGCGATTTCATCATTTTCCTCCTTCTATTTGGTGTAATCTTATCATTATCATTTTTCCAATATTAAACTGTCATATTATATAATACGGTTCTATCAGTAGTAGTAGATGCATAATACGTAGTATAAAATCCGATAGAGTTTGAGCATTTGCATTGAGCTCATCACAAAGTAGAGACGGATAAGCAATACGCATGCAGCCATTGCAGTCTAACGAGAAGTAGAAGTAAGAAAATTCTTCTTCTCTTTCAGGAGGACAATTCGCTGTCGGGATGGTAATGAGAACCCTTTTTCTTCTTTGGACTACGAGCCCGCTGAAACAGATGAAAAAAACATGATTTTGTTTTACTTGACGCTGACACTATCAGCTTACGTTATTATAGTGAAAATGACGAGTTTTTTAAACAAATAGAAAGGATATGCAAGGATCATGAGACGAAACTTCATCTAAGAAACATTATAGGAATGTAACAAGATTACTTAAACGACGTGTTAATAGCTTATATGATGCCAAGATTCATCATTATCAACATGTCCTTGGTTCTGCAAGTTATTATTGAGACTGGTTTGAAAGCAAAACAAACCAGCCATGGTAAGGTACCAGAATTGAAGAATGAAGAAGGTTACGCACCACATTATTCAACCTCGGATCATTTGATGAAAAGCTACCAAGTGGGTTACACTGAAACTGTGATGCCTTGACCTCAGCATAGCTGAATAAGGTTGGTGGCATCAAGCACAGCGTGCTGTTTCCCATAGTGTCCCAGGAGGTCCGTACCCAAAAAATCCTCCAACATCATATTGAGCCAGTACTTCTGTTGTATCACCTGAAAAAGGACAACTAGGAGGACTGAGTAATCGAGATTACTCAGTGAGGATGAGCCCAACGGGAACTCACGAGGTCACACTGATGATATCATCACATTAACATAAGGAAACGAGTAAAGCAAGCACATGCAACCTAATGCAGTTATCGTTATATATATACCACGATATTCTAATAACAACCAATATCACCAGGGCTTAAGTGCCCTTCTCGGCACCGGACTAATCCGCTTAACAACCGGTTCGTCAGCCCCCGCTACAACTGCAGAACTCCACGCTACCAGGTGACAATTACCGCCGCACATTACTTAGTGTACCCGGCGAACTAACATCCGGACCGATACACACCACTCAATGTCAGCGCGCCCTGGATTCAAGACGGTTACCGCTGCACGCCGTTTCACCCTACCGCAAGAAGACCACCCATCCGGCACAGTAGTGTGACACCCGACACCGACCCGCCTAGAGCCATCCCACCGCCGAAGGGAAAACAACAACCAACAAGGATTTACACGCAATACCAGTTATCCCCTAATCATTTAAACATGCTTCTAGGTTCTTTATCACATCACCACATCATCACCATAACAATAAAAAGATATGCACATGCTTACATATACTCATATACTTACATCATTATGTATGAAGGCACATGCTACATATATATATATATATATATATACTTCTACGCCACATACATGATATTAACCCATGACAACCATCACAACATATTTAATATATATACAAACAAATGCGTAGCAATACGAGTACCATACTTTAAACATAATCCTAAGCTAACACAACAATATCGGGTAATGAAATCGCAACAAAGTCCTCACCTGGAACCAGATCTGCAGACAGATGAAAGATGAAAGACAGATCTTCAGATTACAACTTCACAAGAACCAGATCTACAAAAAGAAAGAGATGGTGCTACCACCAAAGACTCGGAATGAGAGAAACAAGAGAAGATGGAGAAAAGGAAGAGGAAAGAGACAACTAGGGTTTCCTTACTCTCACCGGCAGCTAGATCTACAAAGAGGAGGACATGAAACTCGAGCGAACCAAGAAGGCGAGATCTGGACAAGGGAGCGACTCTGGCGTAGAACAAACGGACATCTAGTGGCTAGGCTCCATCATCTGTGGCTGGACTCCATCTCTGGCATGGTTTGGCATCTCCAAGGCATCAGGAAAAGGTGGCTGCTTTACGGTGGATTCTTCCCTTAATAAGAATACAAACTCAATGGAAAGGAAAAGAAGGGAAGAACAGAATAAGAGAAACACAAGTAGTAGACAGATCTGAGATGAAGAAAGTGAGAGGCTGACACAACAAATTGGCAGAGCTCCGCGGCCTTTTCTCTTTTCTTGAAAAACCTAGGAGGCAGCTCCCTTTTTATAGAAGAGAAGGAGAAAACCCTAGGGTTTACTGCACTTGGGCCCAAAAATAAAAGGAGGAGGATGAGCTTTTGGATTTTAATCACTTTTGGCCATAAACAATAATAAAAATGAAACACATCCGGCCAGGACAGGCCGAGATGTGACAACTCTCCCCCTCCAC
>KE155863.1:49357-66602 GCA_000411075.1 Sisymbrium irio
TCAAACCACCAGATCAACCCGCCACTTCCTCGGATCATGTTTCTTCGCGACAGGATTGATATGCTTGCAGTAAACTGGCCATAAGTCCTAGAATACAGCTCGGAATGACTTGAAACCACCTCCACTGGAAAGCTAACTCAATTTCCTATAACTTTTATAAAGATGTGAAGTTCATAGGAAATGGTTAAGACCTTCATCCAAATCAATCTTTGAGGCGTTTCTTCTAAATCCTGCATAACATCAACACTCAAATGCTCCAAATGCTTCCAAAACTGCTCCAGGACCTGCCAAATGCAAAATGCATGCTAATGCAACCTAACAGGCCCTAAATGCAATGTAAAATGACAAAAAGGATAAAGAACACATGCCTAAATACTATAAAAATACATGTATATCACATAGCTGAATAAGGTTGGCGGCATCAAGCACAGCATGTTGTTTCCCGTAGTGTCCCAGGAGGTATGTACCCAGAAAATCCTCCAACATCAAAATGAGGCTGTACTTCTGTCTTATTACCTGAAAAAGGACAAGTAGGAGGACTGAGTAATTGAGATTACTCAGTGAGGATGAGCCCAACGGGAGGTCACACTGACGATATCATCACATTAACATAAGGAAACGAGTAAAGCAAGCACACGCAACCTAATGCAGTTATCGTTATATATATACCATGATATTCTAATAACAACCAATATCACCAGGGCTTAAGTGACCTTCTCGGCACCGGACTAATCCGCTTAACAACCGGCTCGTCAGCCCCCGCCTCAACTGCGGAACTCCACACCACCAGGCGACAGTTACCGCCACACATTGCTTAGTGTACCCCGGGAACTAACATCCGGACCGATACACACCACTCAATGTCAGCCCGCCCTGGAGCGACTCTCAGGACGGTTACCACCGCACGCTGTATCACCCTACTGAAGGAAGACCACCCATCCGGCACAATAGTGTGACACCCGACGCCGACCCGCCTAGAGCCATCCCACCGCCGAAGGGAAAACAACAACCAACAATGCTTTACATGCAATACGAGTTATCCCCTAATCATTTAAACATGCTTTTATGTTCTTTATCATAACACATCATCACCATAACAATAACAAGATATGCACATGCTTACATGCTTACATATACTCATATACTTACATCATTATGTATGAATGCACATGTTACATATATATATATATATATATCTACACCACCTACACGATATAAACACACAACAACCATCACAACATATTTAATATATATACAAACAGATCTGTAGCTATACGAGTACCATACTTTAGACATAAACATATGCTAACACAACAATATCGGGTAATGAAATCGCAACAAAGTCCTCACCTGGAACAAAATCTGCAGATGGATGAAAGAAGAATTACAGATCTTCAGATTATAACTCCACAAGAACCAGATCTACAAAGAGAAAGAGATGGTGCTACCACCAAAGACTCGGAATGAGAGAAACAAGAGAAGATGGAGAAAAGGAAGAGGAAAGAGACAACTAGGGTTTCCTTACCCTCACCAGCGGCTAGATCTACAAATAGGAGGGCATGAAACTCGAGGGAACCAAGAAGGCGAGATCTGGACAAGAGAGTGGATCTGGCGTAGAACAATCAGACATCTAGTGGCTAGGCTCCATCATATGTGGCTGAGTCCATCTCTGTCATGGTTTGGCATCTCCAAGGCATCAGGAAAAGGTGGCTGCTTCATGGTGGATTCTTCCTTCAATAAGAATACAAACTCAATGGAAAGGAAAAGAAGGGAAGAACAGAAGAAGAGAAACACAAATAGTAGACAGATCTGAGATGAAGAAAGTGAGAGGCTGAAACAACAAATGGGCAGAGTTATGTTGTGTTTTCTATTTTCTTGAAAAACCTATGAGGCAGTTCCCTTTTTATAGAAAAGAAGGAGAAAAAGCATAGGAGAAAACCCTAGGGTTTACTGCATTTGAGCCCAAAAATAAAAGAAAAAGGATAAATAATAATAAAAATAAAACACATTCGGCCGGGCGGGCTAGGATGTGACAGAAACCTACAACGTGAAAATTTTGTTTGACAATTATAAGAAGATTGAGAATATCAGAATAATAAGTGCAGTTGAAATCAGATATAGATTCCCCACCCAAATTTTCAAAGTATACACACCATTTTAACATAATATATCAGTTGTTTATCAATCATAATTCAAATAGCGAGTAATTAAAGAGATTAGGAAATTGGCCTTTACTGTTGGAGAAGGAACCCGAGACAAAGAATATCTGCAAACTCTTTTTTTTTTTGTCATCTACGCATTTGATAAAGACTTTAATTGACAAGAGTTGCATACACAGTCGACGAGGGTCACAACCCCTCCGGAAGCGGGCGAGTTCCAAAACTTCTGCAAACTATTCTAATAAAATTTATATTGATGTCTTAAAATAGAGTTTTCAACAAATTTTTTTTTTATTTTGTTAAAGTCATTAATATTTGGACTTAAGCAAAAAGACTCCTCTTCTCATGTATTGATATAGACTTTTCAACCAAAAAAACATATTTTTCATTTTCTTAAATTCATTGACATTTCGACTTATGCAAGTCTCCTCTTCATATCATCCACACACATGTACCTTAAACAAGATATTCTCCATTCACATTTTCAGATATTCTCCATTCACTTAACTCTCACAACAGTCTTATCAATAATGGATGATGTCCGGGAAGCGGCAATTGCTTATTACAACAACGGCACCGATGAACAAAAGAATTTTGATATTTATGAGATTTTTTAAATAAATTTCTGGATTTTTGAAGGATTTTACCTTTTGGTACGTAAAATTAATCATCTATATACTGATATTTTGAATTAAAATAAAATTTAAAAGAAATGATCTCTTGTTAAGTTTTTGATGTTAATGAACACAAAAAAATTGATGTGTTATTGAGTTTTGGTTAATCTCTTAATATAGACTTTTCAACAACAACAAAAAATATAATATTCATTTTGTTAAATTCATTGACATTTCAACTTATGCAAGTTAATTCCTCTTCATAACATCCACACAAATGTACCTTAAACCAGATATTCTCCATTCACATATAGTTCATTTACATATTCAGATATTCTCCATTCACTTATCTCTCTCTCTCAATAATCTCATCAATAATGGAAGACATCCGGGAAGCAGCAATTGCTTATTACAACAACTGCACCGATGAACAAAAGAATTTGGCACGTCAGTTTTTCCTTGCAATGGACGTTGACGGTAACGGCCGTGTCAGCCGTCGTGAATTTACCGAGTTTTTGGGTAAAACCGCCGATGTAGCCAAATTTTTTCCGAAGCTTGACCAAAATGGAGACGGTCAGCTCGACTTTTGGGAGGTCTTGACGCTTTACTATATGGCTCGGACACAGGGCTCTGTTTCCTGTGACGCGTGCTCCCAGACTATCAGTGGTTTATACTTCACGTGTGTACCGTGCTTTGAATCGCAATGTGGCGACGACACGTTTGATCTCTGCGTCAAGTGTTATAAGCAGCAGGCTTATAGCCATCGGCACCGTGACTTCCTGGACAGTAATGCTTTATTACGAACTAAGCGTAGTAACGATCCTCTGGTACGTTGTCTTTATTATTTGTTTTTTTATTTAAATCTTTTAGTTTTAGAAGAGGAGATAAAGTAAAGAGTAAAACCACAATATATCATTCAATACTTACTAAATTAACTAATCAAAACTGACAAAGCACAGAAACTTTATCTATTAAGTTAATTATACTTTTATCCTTCTCTTTTATTAATATTATAATTTATGCTATCATCGGAAGAAAAATGCGAGAGGAAGAAAAAAAGAGAGAAAAAATAACAGTTAATAATGTTAATGTATTAACATATCTGATATTGACGTTATCGTTTTATTATCTGTTGTAAAATTATCGGATAACGATGTTAACGTGTATAATTCATATCATGTGTTAATAATGATATATAAACTTAAAAATTAACCGCTAACAACATAAATTTTATATGTTAACAATATATAAATATTATTTTTCATTAGAATTAACATTTTATATGTAAATTTTACATGGTAACAATATGCAATGTTAGCATGTAATCATATTAACATGCTAACAATGTATTACATATTTACGTGTAATAATATTTGTATATTGACAATGCATTATATATTATCATTTAATTATGTTAACGTCCTAATTTTGTATTAAATATTATTTGTTATTTATGTGATATTTATATTATTAACATATAATAGTGTTAGCATAATAGTGTTAGCATGCAAATAATGTATTATGTATTAGTATATAATAATGTTAGCGTGCTAATAATATATAATGTATTAGGGTATAATAATTTTTACAATGTTAACAATGTATTATGCATTAACGTGTTAATAATATATTATATATTATTTGACAAAATATAATATGAATGTTATTTATGTATTATACGATAACTTGATAGTAATTAGTTGATGTTTGATTTAACATACAACGAAATAGATCATTTGGTTGCCGGATGAACAGTGATTCTGATAATGGCAATTTTCGTAATTTTTTCAAAAAGTAAAGATATATTTGGTATACATTTTTATTCTCTTTCCTATTTTATTAATTTTGAAATTATCAATACTAATAAACTAATTTTTCAACTATTGAATGATATTAACTTAAATCACTCTAAAGTAAATATCATTATGTAAATTATGTAAATGACGAGATTTGGTGCAATGAAAGAACAATTACGGCTCAGAAAATGTGCATCAATGAACTTTCTTAGGGTTCATAAAAATAATTTTTTATTATTATTATTATTTTCATTTGATTTTTTTTTTTTAAAATAATCGGACCAATCGTGGGCTGTCACGTGGCGTGGAGCCTGCACTACAGTAATAAACCGAGTTCATCCCACGGAACTTCTCTCCCTTAAACTCCTAATTATTTTAATTTTTTTTTGGGATTTGTTTGAATCCTCCTTTGAACCTCTTATGATCCTCTGATGCACATGCCTCAGTGAAAGGGATAATCTGTACGATGCCCAAGGGTCCATCCAAAAGAAAAGGCTAGACCATTCTTTTTTTTTGCATATATATATATAAGAAATTTAGGAAGAAAAGAAGGGTGAATTAAGTATATCGGTATAGAAGTGGATATAATTAAGTTTTCAGGAAGTTGAAAATTAAAATTAAGTTTATAGAAAAGAGAAAAAAAATATACCAAATTGATCCCTATTTTTAAAAATAATTACAAACTTGCCACTACCGAATTTACTGTTCTGATGAAATTTTCCAATTTCATTTTATGATAACCCCAAACAATATTTTGTTATTAGTGAGTCATAAGACCCATGCAGTCATACCATCTTTTTTTCTTCTTTGTTACGGTGGAGATAGTTTTTTCTTTACATAAAATTTATTGTTAGCAAACTTGTTTTTACTGTTTTCTTTTTTTTTTGTTCGTTAAAAAATAAATCATCTATACTATTAAAAGATGAAAAATTTATGAAATAAACTTTATTTTCATGTGTAATGTACAAGGAATGCTATTGAAAATTTAGTTTCCATTAACGGTAATTTAAACTAAACATATATGCAGCTATAATAAATTTCAATATATTTGATTACATATGATCAAGTAAAGATTAATTACGATAAATAAAAATATATTAATAAGATATATCTAAATAATTTAAAATAGTAGGTCATACATCTCTAATTAATGAAAAATGAAATTAATCCTAATAAAATAATATGTATTTGATATTAAATCAATGATAATATAATTAAATAATATAATAAATTAATTATTTTCATAAAATATAGAATCAAATTTTGATAAATAATAAAAAGAAAATAACATAAAAATATTTGGTAAAAAATATCATTATCTCTCAGATCATATTGAAACTATCAAATATATAATATATCTCACACTTTTAAAATTTACAAATATACATTATTTAAGCTACACATTAAAAATATTATTTTAAAGATAAACTATAATCTATTATATTATTAATGAATAGAAAGATAAAATTAGTAAATTTTTTATTTTCATGTAATAAGTAAACATAATGATCGATTGAGCATTAAAAATTATGATTTTAATCTAATACACATTACAATAATCCAACTGAAGTCTAAATGTGGATTAATGTGTCTGATAAGATTTATGATTTGTTGTTTTCTGTTTTAACATTACATTAGATTAAATTTTATAATATTCACTGTCTTTTTATGTAATAAGCTGTAAAAATGTTTTATAACGGATTGGACTTTGATAAAAAAATTCGATTCGGCCCAAAATATACTAATTTAGTGTTAAACCACTGAAACATAAAAAATATTATTGGGTGTTACTAACTCTTTATATATTAGTTTATTTAATTTTAATAAATAAAATATCTATGTTTATAAAATTTAAATATTTTAAAAATATTTGAGAAAAATATTATTGGGTCTGAATCTAGTTTCTTTTCTTAAATCTCACTAATTTTCTCATTTATTTTTCTATCAAATATTTAGAGGATATATTCAATGTATGATTTGAGGTGATTTAATGTGATTTTGTTTAAAATGATAAATTCACTGTTATTCAAACCAGATTTTTAAAATTCAGTGTTATTGAACTTGTGATTTTAAAATTCATTTTGAAATTCACTGTTATTGAATATATTATAAGTAAGAAATGTTTGGTGATTTATGGTGATTTTAAATTTATTTGGCAGGATTTCTTAGTTAAAAATATAGAAATTTAAACCTCATAGTTTTAGATGGAATTCTAGAGTAGTTTAATAAAAGTCACCACAACTTTCTTAATTTATTCAAAATATTCTAAAAACTCATTAGAAATAAAATCACCTGAAATTCTCTCAAATATCATATTCAATACAACCCTTTAAATTCATCTACTATAACTTTTAACTATTAATTCCAGGCTTCCATCCTTTCTTTAATAAGACTTTTTTAGATATACTGACTAATAAATCTCTATCTTTTAACACAACTTTAAAATAAAAAATCTATTTAAAATTTATGATTCTTTTTTAGTTTACTATTTATTTTATGGTTATGATCAATGATCTATATTTACTTATTGTTCTCTCTGTTTTCGTCTATTGAAATTTTGGTGGAAACAAATGTTTGCTAGAAATTCTTGTAAAAAGAAGAGATGCATAATTTTTTCGTGTTTACATTATATAACCAAATTTTCAAATTATTTTTTATGCTTGTTTTTAATGAGCAATATTGTTTATTATATTCATTATACCAACAATTTATATATTGCATTTTTTATATTTGAGGGTCTATTCTTAGATTTTTCCCCAGGGTCTATAATATGATTGAACCGACAGCTAAAATTCCTTTGAAAAAAGATGATTCGATGAAGAATGGATTTAAATATAGTTAGGATTTTTTAAGAATTTTTAGATTTCTGGTTATTTTAAAAACCTAACTCAGATATATTTTTCGTGAAACAATGAAATTTGACCTAATTTTGTTTCTTTGTTGACTTGGGAATTAAATGTTCCTTTTCAAATTCAAATATTTTTCCCGATTGGGAATCTAGATTTTATTTATGAAAGGTTAATTTAAATTAATATAAAAAGTTGTAAAGGCATACTCAACCAAGGTTTGGACTTTAGGAACTTGAGCTTATTCGGATATAAAAGATAAGAACTTTTAACACAAAAACCACTATGATACACCATATTCTCATATTTTTAGGTTCCCTATAAGTTTATATAGATTTGGGGGTTAATAGTAAATACCTTTATAAAGACACATTGTGATGATTTTTTTATATGATGGAATTGAACATCTTCATAACCATTATAAAGACAAATAGAGTTTTCATATAATTTTCATTAATATATCAAGGAAAATAGTTATCGTAAACTATTTTTTCAAATATTATTTTTCAAAAATTACCTAAATATCGAAACTTTATTCAATATTTAAATAATTTAGTCATTGATTATGGAAGGGTTGATCTTGACCACAACAATACCAAAATCAGTACATCACACAATCGAAGGTAAGTTTAATGGATGCTAAGTGAGATTATAGTTTGATGGTCCAGGCAGGTGATCAGGATCACCTTTCATTGAGGGTGTTTCTCTTTTTTTAGAAGGGTCTGAGTTTTCAGGGCTGAGTTGGATTTCTTTTGCTTTACTCGCAAATGTGAAATTTATAGGGATTTTATTAGATATTCTATATCGGTTGAGAATCTATTCCTTGAGTAATATATATGTGATGTGGCAATCTTCCATTCTTGAGCTAGTTTTTGGATATGAGTTAGACCCATTTCTAAAATAGTATCAGAGCCAAAGTTAGGCCCAACAGAAAAATTCCCACAAAAATGGTTTCCCACCTATGTAGCCCATATAAGTGGCATGTCTTGTTGTATATCCGAGATGTTGGGCTTGAGCTGTTTCCCTATGGACTGTTTCTCACCCACATCTCGAGGAGGCCTATTAGATATCCCACATCGGTTGGGATTCTATTCCTTGGGTAATATATATGTGATGTGGCAATCATCCACTCTTAAGCTAGTTTTTGGGTGTGAGTTAGGCCCATTACTAAAATGGTATCAGAGCCAAGGTTAGGCATAACAGACAAATTCCCACAAAAAAGGTTTCCCACCTATGTGGCCCATATAAGTGGCATGTCTTGTTGTATATCCGAGATATTGGGCTTGAGTTGTTTCTCTATGGACCGTTTTCCACCCACATCTCGAGGATGCCTATTAGATATCCCACATCGGTTGGGAATCTATTCTTTGGGTAATATATATGTGATGTGGCAATCCTCCACTCTTGAGCTAGCTTTTGGGTATGAGTTAAGCTCATTACTAAAATTAGTATTAGAGCCAAAGTTAGGCCCAACAGACAAATTCTCACAAAAATGGTTTCCCATCTATGTGGCCCATATAAGTGGCATGTCTTATTGTATATCCCAGATGTTGGGTTTGGACTGTTTCCTTATAGATCGTTTCCCACCCACATCTTGAAGAAGCCTATTAAATATCCCACATCGGTTGAGAATATATTCCTTGGGTAATATATATGTGATGTGGAAATTCTACACTTTTGAATTAGTTTTTAGGTGTAAGTTAGATCCATTACTAAAAGACTTACCTGAGACGTTCAATATGTGTTCTCTGAACACACCAATATAGAGTAAAAACTTCCGCTGAATTAGGATGTTTGTCTCATAGCTATTGGATGGGACATGTCGTATCTGGGAATGCTGCGTTTCACTATTAAGTGGACGTAATAAAACTAGTTCCAACATTAAAATAAAATTATTATATTAATTTTGAAATTTTTTCATATTACTGGAATTGTGTTTCAAAAAAAAACAAAAGATTACTAGAATAATATTGGAAAATCTTATAAACCTTTTTGTAGATATAAGAATGACGTTACCATTAGAAATAAATAAATAATATAAAAAATTCGAAAACAGATGTGTGATTTGCGTTTATGATTGATGCTTACGATAAACGTATGCATTTGAAATTAGTGATAAGTTTTACTTCCAAAATGTAATTTCTTTTGATAATGTATATTTGTTTTAGCGATGATAAACTTATATTTTGAATTGCTTCTAAATGATAAAAGACTTTTATCTATCGACATTTGTAACGGACGTTTGTGTTAGAAAGTTGTAGTATGTAATAATATACGTATCTACCATTGTTGTATATAAATATATAAATTTACTGTCGTTAGGGAAAAAAAATGTTATATAAATTTAATTGCATGAACTATACAAGGGTTCATACACAACAAACAAGTAATGCTGGTATATTCTAAATGTTGCGGCAGGTGACTGTTGATGACAACTCCAAAGAAGAGTCCGAAGAAGAATCTGAGAAAGTAAGCAATTTTGACATCTATTTTTTTTTTTTTCATTTAAGATATTTTCATTAACCGGTGAGTATTTCTTTTCTAATTGGCTATTTCTAAGTGCTTTATTCGAAAAGGGACAGAGTTTTTTTATATATCATTTTTGTTATATAAAAAGTTTAGAGAAAAAATGATGCATGGTAAAATCCGATTTGATAAGTTAATATTAATCAATAATAATTAATAAAGAAAGCATAAAACAACCTCTGAGTTTTGATTTATTGACTATAATTACATGCATTAAATATATTTTAAAATCTTATTGTATAAATAAAAGTTTTACAAAAAAAAATATGCATGTGTTAAATAAAATTTCATTGTAAGAAAATTATATAGCTTCCACTTTACATTAAAAATATAGACAAAGAAGTGATGAATATGGGGTTGACTGTAGAGTAGGATATAAATATTGAATCAATAATGTATTAATAATGACAAGATATGAGGAAACATCTGAAGATCTAATATGAGATTTGGAAACTGTGGTTTCAGTTTGGATGGTCGGATGCGTTCACAGCAATGAGATTTGGAATTACTGTTGGAGGAACTGTCGCTACCGGTTGTACTATTATGTAACTCATTTTCTATCTCCGTGTTGCATTTTTCTCTCAGATATTTGGATACTATGACTATGAGATCACATGCGTTAAAAACAAAAAATACGTCCCTATTTGATAAGCCTTTTTTATATAAAAAAAATCTTACCTTTATATGATATAAATAAATGTGATGTGATTTTGGCATCTGGTTGAAAATTATTTTTGAATAAATAATTGACGGTTGTAAATCATCGCAAAAATGAAATATCTTTTTTTTATTATTACTATGAGCATCTGTGAAAAGCGGATTGATGATGGATAAAAGCGTTTTTATGTATCCGATTTTAGTTTTAAACTTGACCGTCTGATTTGTTCGTGATCTGATGGCTATAAATAATCTTATTTTACTTATAAACGTGACCGTTACATTAATCGATGATTACTGGCTATAGATTACCATATCTAATGATTATCAAAAATATATATCTTAAAAAATTAAAATATTTAATATTAAATAATTAGGAAGATAAATCAGTAAATATATTTATTAGATTATAATAAAAAATAGATATTTCCAAAACTTAAATAATTTAATATTTAATAATTAGAATTAGGAAAATAGAAAGTTAGATTTGAAAAAATAAGTGACTTTGATTGATTTGTGATCTGATGGCTGTAAATTATCCCTAATATTTTATTTAAAAAATGAAAAAATATATCGATATAAAGAAAAAGTATCTAGTGAATGATACGAACTAATCTCGAAAATATATTTTCTAAAATATATTTAATGAAATACAAAGTGAGACTTGGTTTTTTTTTTCCTTCTCCTCCATTTAAAAATCATTTCTTTTTTATTTTATTTTAAATCGGATATATTCTAATATATGAAATATTTTACAGCAGATTTTGTTTGATCTTGATAAGGATATTTTCCTTATAGATAAATTCGTAAATAATATATATTTAAAAGGAAAAAAATATTGTGTATATTTGATCTCATTCGGAAAGGATAATTTACATATCAAAAATGTAATCTTTTAAAAACGGAAAGATAACATCGTTATTATATTTACCAGTTTACAAATAATGGCTATGATTATTTTCGGGTGATAAAAAGAATAGTTTTTAGTCTGGAGATTTTTATCAAACCCTAGCATTAGAAATAAGCAAAGTTGAGAATTTTCTCTACATGTAAGTTAAGAAATTAAAATCACTGTGTAGAAATTTGAATATTTACAATTTTTAACTATGACTGATGTTGCTGTTATTTTTTTTCCAGTAATTATCTGAATGAAAAAATCAAGAAAGATGCAGCTGAAAGGTCTTCTGCTAATCAGAATTGTCAACTTATTTATTGACTTTTAATATAAAAACATGATTGGAGAGATGTTCTCCTGGTAATACCACTTATGTAGTGATTAATATGAAGGCTTGTGACTGTTTGCTAAGCAATAGGTTTAATATTATATTTAGCCTTTTTATTAGAGTTATCACATATTATTGTTATGTAATCATGTTATTTATAATGTGTTGCGTTATTATATTGTTTACTTGCCAAACTATTTTTTAAATAAACATTGTAAACACAAAGATATTGGTCATCGTCTATCACATGTATTGTTTTTTCAGTTTTAAATGTATATATTAATAAAAAAATGAAATTTGAGAAACAATGTAACATGATAGGTTCATATATATACAAGATATGATATTTTAATACATTATGTAACAAAAAAAATTGTTAAACGCGATTTAAATACAACCTTCCGCCCTCGTAGCAACCTGCTTGTACTATTTATAAATAAATTATGTTGATGTATCATCACCACATACATTTTTAAATTCATTTATATAATAAAATTCAAATTATTAGAATAATTAATATATGTCAATCACTAATTCATACAGTACTAACATATACATCAAATATATATATATATATATATATATATTTATTTATCTATTTATTATAGTAAAATACTCCTTTTATTTTATTATAAAAAAGCATATTTCTTATACATTGGTTAAATTGTTAAAATAAAAAAAGGAAAAAAATAAAATTAAATTCTGGTCAAATGACACATCATTCCTCGCGATTTAGTCAAGGTTACCCTTTGGTTATTTTTGACTTCAAGTTAAGTTTAGCTCAGGCATGGTTCATACCGGATGGTGAATACATATGTCTTCTCGGCCTCGACGAGGTTCCTTAAGAAAACTTGGTTGTTTCGTGTTCGATCTCCATCTTTATTGCTGAGACACTGTCCTTGAACTTTTTCCCGATAAAAAAGTAATCGAGCGATCGTGCCGAGCTATATGTCTCGATCTCCATATGATTATTCTCGGACTAAATGATTTTGTAACAAGCCAATATAACAAGGCCCATTAAAGGCCAATGTGTGCGTGATGTTTATATATTTATATCTTCGTCTTAATCACGTGTTGCCTTAGACGTTTTTCAGAGAGAGTGAGAAAAGGAAGGAGAGAAGAAGAAAAAGAAGACCCAAAGGAGAATCCTGCCAGAGTCATCACAAGCCGTCATCGGAGTCAACATGAGACCTCTAGTTCACGATCAAGTTGTTGCTTCCTCCGAAATTCATCTCTTCCCAATCATTTCCCTGATCAGTTCCCGTGCTACGATCTCAACACTGTTGTGTCTCCATCTTTGCCAACGTTAAGACAGTACCACTAATACAATTATGGAAAGTAGCATCACACCTCATGATGCATAGATGGGGTTAAAATATGAGGAGGCACATCCAATTGGACAAATGGAGGTTGCAGCTTTGATTAACCAACCAATCTGCTATGACGAACATCTAAAGCATGTCAGAACACCCATGGACCATACTCGAATAGGAGTTTATCAAAACAATGCATTTCTCAACTTTAGCAGCTACACTGTCCCGGGCCTCCCAACTATGCTCATTTGGAAGCTGAGGAAGCAATCTGATGATTACCATTTCAACTATGGAATATCAATGAGTGAACAAGTGATAAATCTCTGTCACACATACAAGATTTAATTATCTTCTTTGGTCAAGAATTGTGAAACTGCTCTTGCTGGTCGTGGGTTATGGAAGCATGTTACTGAAGCTACAGCTCCAAAGACTAAGATTCAGCAAGAAGATGGAAAAGAAATTGAAGTAGTGGATGAAGAAACGTGATTTCAAGAAGACCAATTTGTGCTTTCCATACTACAAAACTCCGTTGAAGCTTCAATCTTGGAGGCTTACTCATACTGTGAAACCTCCAAAGAGTTGTGGGTTACTCTCTTCAAGGTGTATGACAACACTTCCAACCTAAGCATGGTTTTGAGGTGAAACAAGCCATTAACAACCTCTCTCAAGCAGACATGGAATTTACTCAGCACTTTGGCAAGTTTAAATCGTTGTGGGCTGAACTTGAACTGTTGCGACCTCACACCATGGATCCTACTACTCTTCTTGTATGGCGTGAAGAAGATAAAGTCTTTGGGTTGTTGTTGACTCTAAACTCCACCTTTACCGACTTCATTAATCATCTCCTCCGATCGGACAAGCTTCCTACTCTTGAACAGGTGTAAGGAACAAGGTTCCCATGGTCTGTTTGGTGCGAAGGAGAGCTTCTTACAGCTCATCAAGGTCTTGCTTTGATTGCAAGTCACGGCGAGTCCAACCAAGCGTCTCTGGAACAGGCAACAAGGGCGTCTTCAAGCCGATGGATATGAAGTCCTGGAGGTGTGAAGATTACCGGAAAAAGGGTCATATCAAAGACCAATGCTGGATACTCTATCCTCACCTCAAGCCAAGCAAGTGGACGGATGCTGCAGACAATATGTCTGAGCAAGCCGGATCATCGAGTCAGCCTGGTGATGCGAATGCCCGAGCATTAGTTGCTCCTCCAACAACAATTCAAGACGACGTGGTGAGGAAGTCTAATCTTGCTGCCTTCCTCCAAGCTCCTAAGGAGCACTCTGGTATTAAACTTGGTACTTCTTTACATGCAACAAACATTCTCAAACCACTGATTGTTGATTCAGGTGCATCTCATCATATGATAAGTGATTTGAAACTGATTGACAACATTCAACCTGTGTTAGGGGATTTAGTGATAATGGTGATAGAGTTCCTGTTAAAGGCATTGGAATATGAATTTTTTAGCAAAGAAACAAAAGCATTGTTCATGCCTACGTTCACATCCAATTTACTTTCTGTTAAGAAGGCTACCACTGATTTGAATTGCAATATTACTTTAACGATGTCTCTTTTCAGGATATTGAAACAAACAAAGTTCTTGGCCGGGATGTGACCTAGGATGGTCTTTATGTGCTGAAGGACACCCTGCTCGTCCCTGAAGCACCTTATGCCTTAACTTCTGCTCTTAATAATGATATGTGGCATGCTCGTTTAGGACATCCCCACTCTAGAGCTTTAAATATTTTGTTTCCTAGTTTGTCTTTTAAGAATGATGATTGTGAAGCATGTATTCTAGGCAAACATTGCAAGTCTGTTTTCCCTAAGTCTTTTACAATCTATGAACACTGCATTGACCTCATTCACTCTGATGTGTGGACTGCTCCATGTTTATCTCGTGAGAATCATAAATACTAAAATCTAAGTATACTTGGATTACTTTAATGCAAATTGAGGATAGAATCTTGGAAGCTTTTATAAACTTTCAAACTTATGTTACTAATCATTTCAATGCAAAGATAAAGATTCTCAGGTCTGATAATGGTGGTGAGTACACAAGCAATGCATTCCACCAACACTGGACCAAGCATGGGATCATCCATCGAACCAGCTGCCCCTACACACCACAGCAGAATTGAGTGGCTAAAAGGCAGAACCAACATTTGATGGAAGTGGCATGCTCTATAATGTTTCGAACCAATGTCTCAAAGCGGTTCTGGAGTGATGATGTTGCTTCTGCGTGCTATCTTATCAACCGCATTCCAACTAAGATCCTCAATGATCTCTCTCCCTTTTCAGGTCTACAATAACAATGCTCCTTCTCTTGATCACCTCCGAGTGTTTGGGTGTGTCTGTTTTGTGTTGATCCCAGGTGAACAAAGAACCAAGCTAGATGCCAAAAGTGTTAAGGGAATGTTCATTGGCTACTCTACCACTCAGAAAGGTTACAAGTGCTATATTCCCGAGTCCAGAAGAGTGATGGTGTCTCGTAATGTTAAGTTTGTGGAGACTAAGGGTTACTATGATGAGAAGAGCTGGGACAACCTTCGTGATTTGTCTACCGCGCCATTTGGCCGAGCTACAAACCTCCGCATCATTTTGGAAAGTCTTGGTATCATTTCGCCTCAGCCTCCACCGGCTACTACAACTAGGGAGGCACCGTCTAGTCCTCACACTCCACCTTTGGACCAGCCATCTGAGATGCCGATTCCCTTTGATCCTGAGGGAGGCACACAAGATGTATAAGACAATACTTCTACACCACTTGCACATGATCAAGGCGAACCATCACAACCAGCTGAACAAGAGACTGAACAACCCGCTACAGTACAAGAGGAAACTGTGGAACTAAGGAGAATCAGGCCCTGTTCAAGAGGTTTGTTCCTTTGCTCACTTTCCGGTGGAAGATCAGGCTCTGTTCGTTTTGTGAACTGGACGCGGCATCCATATGCAGACGCAAACCGTTGTTCGTATAATGCAAAATAAGTACATAATCCAGACGTGGCATCCAAATACGATTTTCAAACTCATCCAAAATAATTAAGATTTCTGGATGAGTTTTTTTGGTGTGTCTAGCTACACTAGACTCATCCAAAATTTTAAAAACTCAGAAATAATCTTATTGATGCCAATTGTTTTATCCTTCAAATAATTGAAAAATTTTTGTTTCCAAAATTCACAAAATGATGTTTTTCATTCAAAATCTTAAAATCACATATTTTCGCCAAACCAAGAAAAAAAAATCATTTTTCCGCCAAAACCGCAAAATCATTTTACCCTGCCAAAACCGCAAAACCATGTTTCCCCACCAAAACCGCAAAATCTCGTTTTCCCGAAATAAATCATAAAATTGTGTTTTTTTGTCAAAATCGCAAAATCTTGTTTTCCCACGAAAACCGTAAAATTATAATTTTTTTTCTCCGTCAAAATAGTAAAAACACGTTTTCCCGCAAAAACCACGAAATCACGTTTTCCCGCAAAAACCGCAAAATCACGTTTTCTCGTCAAAACCGCAAAATCATGTTTTCCTGCCAAAACCGTAAAATTTCATTTTCCGGCAAAATTGCAAAATCTCGTTTTCTCGACAAAACCGCAAAATCTTGTTTTTCCGTCAAAATCAAAAATCTTGTTTTTCCGCCAAAACCGCAAAATCTCTTTTTCCCGACAAAACTGTAAACTTTTGTTTTTCCTCCAAAACCGCAAAATCTCGTTTTTTCATCAAAATCGAAAAACTCATTTTCCCGCGAAACCCAGAAAATTTTGTTTTCTCGCTAAAACCGGAAAATCACGTTTTCCCGCCAAAATCATTCAATCACGTTTTCCCGCCAAAACCGAAAAACTCGTTTTTCCGTCAAAATCGCAAAATCATGTTTTCCTGTCAAAACTATAAAAATTGTTATACCCGTCAAAATCTGAAAATCATGTTTTCTCACCAAAACCGCAAAATCTTGTTGTTACGCAATAACCACAAAATCATGTTTTCCTGCCAAAATCTAAAAATCTCGTTTTCCTGGAAAAATCACGAAAATCATTTTCTCGCTAAAACCGCAAAAACTCGTTTTTCCGTCAAAATCGTTTTTACAATTTAAACATGAGTAAGTTTCACTTTTGATAACTA
>KE155863.1:90561-101213 GCA_000411075.1 Sisymbrium irio
ATAGTTTTTTTTATAGGAGAAATTTTTTGATTTCAAAAATTTTATAATGTAAATGTGTGGTAAAAGTAAGTAAGTTTTTAAATGTTAATAAATCTTTTTTGTGGTTAAAAAATAAATCTGTGAAAAACTAATTAAATCTCTTAGAGTTAAGTAAATTTGTGGTTAAAAACAAATAAATCTGTAGGAAAAAAATTAAGTTTGTTAAAATTTAGTAAATATATGAGGTTAAAGGGAAATAAATTTATTGAAAACCAATTAAGTCAGTAAATCTATGGCTCTAAGTGGTAAATATATTTTAGAAAATTAAATAAGAGAGAATTTACTGTTCTTCTAAATTCATATCATTAAAGATGAAATATTTATATATTTTTCTTTTATGATGGATCCCATATTATTCATTTTATTTCTCATGTTTTGATGAATGAAAGAATAAATATATTCCTCCTCAAAATTTGATCTCTTAAGATGCTGCTATTATCAAACATATATCACTTAGTCGTGTGCTGAAACATGACACATATGAATGGCATTACACAAAATGAGAAATATACGGTCAAATCAGGATATGATATCCAACAGGTATATCCTGATTCAGAAATTAAGAATACTGCGTATGGTCCAAATATTAAATCTCTTTTTGCCATTATTTGGAAAATTAAATGCCTACCAAAAGTGAAACATTTCATTGGGCATGCCCACCAAAAATGAAACATTTCATGTGGTAGACTCTATGAGGATGTGTCTCGATTACAATGAATTTAAGATCACGAGGTATTCTATGTGATACACAATGTCCCCATTGTAGAGCAGAGATGGAAATAATAAATCATGTTCTTTTTGAAAGCCCTCCAGCAATTCCAACCTGGACTCTTTCAAAAATCTCTTCAGATCCTCAAATCTTTCCGAAATCATCGATTTACTCGAATTTCGACCATCTTTTTGGCGACTTCCGAAAATGATTGAAAATAATTATTTTCCATGAATAATATGGTATTTATGGAAAAGTAGAAATGAATAAATCTTTAATGATAAGAATAGAAATCTTGATGATATTCTCAGCCGCAGAAACAAAAGGCAAACTGTGGGAGGAGGCTCAATTGACAAATACGACGAATGATCGGAGATGTCTTATTTCCGATTTTTGTGCGACGAGTCACGATGGTTGGTGGTGATTTGTAGATGGTTCTTGGAAGACATCCAATATTTACTCTGACTAAACTTGGTATTGTAATAAAGAGAGGGTGACAGAAAAAAAGATGGGATCTCGTAATAATCGAGCAAGTTTAACATCCTTACATGCAGAATTTGAAGCATTAATTTGGGCAATGGAATGCATGAAAGATCTCCTATATCAACAAGTAGTTTTTGCTACGGATTACTCGGATCTGGTTAAGAGATTGTCAAACCCTGAGGATTGACCGGTTTTCACGACGCACATAGAAGAATTCTATATATGGAAGGAGTTTTTCAATCCATTTTTCATCAAACTTATTCTATGTGCAAAGAACGCAAATGCAGATAAGTTGGTGCGCAGTGTTAGAGTTCTCCCTATGGAAGTTTTTCATGCTGACTCGGTATCATCGAACTGGATTATAGAGAGTTTTTAAACTGCTTTTTGTTATGATGTATTTGTCAAAAAAATATATATATTCGATGAGGAACAAAAATTCATGTATTTTTATTTTTTTCTCAAATGAAAATTTGGTATTTTTCCATTTTTTATTCCTCAACAGGTTACTTATCAAAGCCTCTACGGCTAAAAAGAAAATATAGTCAAACACTAAGAAATGTTTAGTAGGAGTTAGATTTTTAATGACTTTTAAAGTTTTCATATTTTATTGTTATTATTGTATGAATTTAAATATATATATTTTTTTAAATCACTTTAAATTATTATAATTTTTATTGTTGAAAAAAAAAATGATTTTTTACTAAAATTTAATGATGTTAGTTTAATGATTTTTTAATTCTACACAAAATCTATTTTTATTAACAATATTTGTTTTTTTAAATATTTTAAGATTTTACTAAAATTTAATGTTATTAAAAGTTAGATTTAAACATTTATACTATTACATACTAGGTAACATTTAATATTGATTTTATTATTTTCTTTCAATATCAACTTATATAAATAAAAATCAATATTTTTAATAAAAAAAACTTTTATACTTAATAATAAAATAAAACATCGCATTCTTAATTTTAATATTTCAAAACATCTAAAAGTGTGTTTCATGAATATATTTATTTCTTTTAAAACAAATTTGATTGAGAAATGAATTGTGCAGATCCGGTGTTATTGACTTTATGATTTTAAAATCTATATTAGTATATTTATTATTGAAAATATTTTAATTTGTTGATTTTGAAAGATTTATGATGATTTTAAAATGATTTGTTGAGATTTATCAGCTACAAATACAAAAATCTAAATTTTATAATTTTAATAAAAAATCACAGGAACTTTCCTAATTCATTTCAAATAATCTAAATATTTATTAAAAATAAATCATCTTAATTTCTGTCAAATATCATATTTAATAAACCTTTTTATATACATGTGATTGTGGTTTGTTTGGATTCACATAAACAAACAAACCCACCACACCATTTTGTATGATTCAGAAAACCTAGAGATCTTTTTTCATAAGACCAGATCTTGAATTTTGATTTCAAAATACAGGTAAAAATTTCTGGGGGTTTTTATTTTCATTCTAATTTTGTAATAATCATTTGAATCAGAGTTTTTTTCTTTACTTTCACTTCATTGCAAAACTTTTGACAGAAACCTCACAAATGAATCTCTATAGGAAGAAGAAGAAGAAGAAGTTCAAGTAAAGAGAGATACTTTCCCATTGATGTAGCTTGAAATCAAGAAAACCCATTTCTTCGATTTCACTAAAAAACCCTATAAAAGTGATGACTTCTCACATTCCGTCCTTGATCCCAAAGCCCGAGCCAGTCACTGAATCCGACTCACAACCACCGATTCAATCCTCCCCCATCCACAATTTCAACCTCCCCATCGAACCAAACTTGTTCACCGAGTACAACAACGTCACCGAGACTTTTGTCTCAGCGTTCGCAGAGCGTCTCAAGAGACACGAAGACGTGACGGTTCTTGATTCTTTAACCGGCGCTATAGTACCGGTTCAAGAAGATGAAGAGCCTATTCCGGTTAGTTACTCACTCAGTGAAGGCCCTTCACCGTCTCTCGTCACTCGAAGGCCTAAGCCACAAGAACGTTCCTCGGAGCTTGTGAGGATCACTGATGTTGGACCTGAAGGAGAGAGACAGTTTAGAGAAGTTGTGAGGAAGACAAGGATGGTTTATGACTCTCTTAGGATGTTCTTGATATTGGAAGAGAACCGTGAAGGCTTGGGGATAGGAAGGAGGAGAGGTAGGCCTGATAGTAAAGCTGCGTCGATGATGAAAGAACGTTTGTTGTGGTTGAACCGTGACAAACGTATCGTTGGTTCGATTCCTGGAGTTCAAGTTGGTGATATTTTCTTTTTCAGGCTTGAGTTGTGTGTTATGGGTTTGCATGGACAAACACAAGCTGGGATTGATTATCTTATAGGGAGTCGTAGTTCTAATGGAGAGCCAATTGCTACTAGTGTGATTGTTTCAGGTGGGTATGAAGATGATGATGATAGAGGAGATGTGATTATATATACAGGACATGGTGGACAAGATAAGCTTGGTAGGCAAGCTGAGCATCAGAGGCTTGAAGGTGGGAATCTTGCTTTGGAGAGGAGTATGTACTATGGGATTGAGGTTAGAGTGATTAGAGGGTTTAAGTATGAGAACTCGGTTTCTAGCAAAGTTTATGTCTATGATGGGTTGTTTAGGATTGTTGACTCGTGGTTTGATGTTGGCAAGTCTGGTTTCGGTGTGTTTAAGTTTAGGCTTGAGAGAATCGAAGGGCAAGTTGAGATGGGTACTTCGGTTCTGAAGCTTGCTAAGACTCTTAAAACTAACCCGTTGTCTGTGAAACCACGTGGTTACATCAGTTTCGATATCTCGAACAGGAAGGAGAATGCTCCTGTGTTTTTGTTTAACGACATTGACAATGATCAAGAGCCTTTGTATTACGAGTATCTCGTCAAAACTTCGTTTCCGCGTGGCATTTTGTTTCAACAGAGTAATGCTGCGAGTGGATGCAACTGTACCTCAGGCTGTATCAGTGGCTGCGTTTGTGAAACGAAGAATGGAGGTGAGTTTGCATATGATTACAGTGGGAATCTGATAAGACTGAGACCGTTGATACATGAGTGTGGACCGGCGTGTAAATGCCCTCCTACATGTCGTAACCGTGTGACTCAGAAGGGTTTGAGCAGTAGACTAGAAGTGTTTAGGTCGGTGGAAACTGGTTGGGGAGTTCGGTCTTTAGATATATTACATGCTGGTACTTTTATTTGTGAGTATGTTGGGGTTGCTTTGACAAGGGAACAAGCAAACATTCTGACCATGAATGGTGATACATTGGTATATCCTGCTCGGTTTTCTTCTGCTCGATGGCAAGCTTGGGGAGATTTGTCTCAGGTCTTTCCTAATTACGAGCGACCTTCGTATCCTCAGATTCCTCCTATTGATTTTGCAATGGATGTGTCGAAGATGAGGAATGTTGCTTGTTACATAAGCCACAGTACTGATCCAAATGTCATGGTTCAGTTAGTACTGCATGATCACAACAATCTCATGTTCCCTCGTGTTATGCTTTTTTCTGCTGAGAACATTCCTCCCATGACTGAGCTCAGCCTTGATTATGGAGTATCTGATGAATGGAGCCCCAAGCTCGCCATTTGTAATTAGAATCGTCCTTAACCCGGCCGCCACATTTTTCCAGGTAAAACTACGTTATTATAAGTTTCACAAAAGAAGCCTGTAGCGTTATGCTATTAAAAAAAAACACCAGCAAGAAATGGTTCTAAATGAGTGTTGGATCGAAGAGAGATCATAGCTTGAGACATGTTGCAGGTTGTGTTACGCTATAGATAGGTCGCAACATG
Organism: Sisymbrium irio; assembly: GCA_000411075.1. NCBI lineage: Eukaryota > Viridiplantae > Streptophyta > Magnoliopsida > Brassicales > Brassicaceae > Sisymbrium > Sisymbrium irio. The sequence goes on from KE155863.1 coordinate 95,577, forward strand.
GTGTTTGATTTCATTTAAAGAACAGTTGTGCGTTGAATGTGATTATTAGTTTGTTTGAGAGAAAGTTTGTCATGGCTTTTCTTCTGTTTTGCTCTTGCACTGAGAAAACCAAAGAGGTGGTTGGAGTCATATTGTCTTCATCTGATGTCGAGATCTATTGGTTTCTTGCAGATGTAATCAAGTCGAAGTCGCGGTTAAAGCTTTTGGTCTTTGTTTTGGTTGGTGACATTGAAGTAAGAAGGAAAGAAATTTGTGCAGAATCAATGTTTAATTGACCCCATACCTCCCATTTGTGTAGACCTTATTTTCATTGCTTACAAGTGTTTGACTTTCGGGTATCTTTGCACAATTTGGGAGTGTTGATGTTTTCGGGGGATACTAGTGTACAAAACTCGGGAGGATGTTTGTTTTTTGTTTGTACTGGTTTGCTCTTGATATGTAATGCCTCTGAAGTGAAACAATATTAACCCTTTTCTCTCTCAAAATGGATCGGTAATGGTTTAGAGTTATCAACCATACTATTTGATTCACCATGAGACAGAATAGAGTGGGAAAAGTATGTATTTATCCTTTTTTCCCATAAATTACATTTTATTATCATAAAGATAAAGATACAATGTCTTGCTGACCAAAGTTATGAGACCCTGACGTAATAGGAAATAACTAGTACAAAATATAGCATATTTAGGACTCTGTTGAGCAAGGAAATGTGCTGGCTTGTTGTAGTTTAGATAACTAAACTTCCTAGACAAGAGACTCAAGAATTTTATATCTTCAGTTATGTTTTTTAGTCGCCAGTCAGAATCCGATCCAAGTAGCAAATTACAGAGGATCTGGCAGTCACTTTTGAAGATGGCATTTTTATATCGTCGATATATCACACTATGACATGCTTGAAGAAGTGCTTTTGCTTCTGCTTCCAGGGCCAGGGGAGAAATAGAGCTACCCATATTCTGTGATTTCCAGAATAATGGTTGTCCTAGGTGATTTCGAATAATCCATATGAGATACCCGTAATAGGGAAGTAGGCAGTATCCACATTACATTTCACAACTCCCAGCGGAGGACGAGACCAATGTGGATGCAATGTGGGTTGTGACTCAGAAAGGTGAGACTCAGAAACAGATGCCATAATCCAGTCGCGTACCTCAGTTACTGACAATTAGGCATCAGTCCATAGGCAAGGTTGCTTGGTATTGAAGATAAGATTATTCCAAGATTTTCAGATTCCCCATAGAATCCAAAAAGGAAGTTGTTGGTGTTCTTTCGTAAAGATCGGATTGCAGGATAACTCAGAAGGAGCAGAGATTAATTTTTTCAAAGATGTACTTGTGTGAAAAAGAGATGGTTCAATGTGTCCAAGGTTACTGACAATTGGGAATGAAGATGCAGTCCAAGTATAAGTTGATATGGGCAACTAAAAATGAGATGGTTTAATGTTTCCTCCGGATGTCCATATCTTTTGCATACTGGATCAACTAACACTCCTCGGGTACGAAATTTTGAGCAAGTTGGAGAGCTTTCGATATTATTTGCCATAAAAAGTCTCGAAGTTTTGGTAGTATGAAAATTTTCCATAATCTTCTCTTCAAATTTAAATCTCCACGAGGGCTATCAATATGCAGAAAATCAGGATCCAAAGCAAAGGCTAAGTAGTATCCAGATCGAGCAGAATAGCGTCCATTTTTATTATACGCCCATATTTGTTTATCTTCTAGTGCTTTTTGCGGTAAGATGATAGAACGAATTGCAGGTCTGTCAGCTTCATGTATTAGTGATTGATCATTCCAGGTACGGTGATTTCCTGAGTAACTGATAACGGATGACTGATGAGGTCCTTGACTCATATTTCTTGATCAGTAAAATTCCTTAATGCTGGTTTTGTAGGGTGGGTGGGAGCCAATTATCACGGAAGACTTTGATATCTTCACCATTTCCAACGTTGAAGATGATTCCTTTTTTTAGAAGACAAATTCCATATAAGATTGAGGACCATCCAAAGGATTGAAGTCGTTGTTCCTTTGCTTTTAACACTGAACAATCCTTGTAATATTTAGCTTTGAAAAGCCGAGATAGCAGAGTGTATGGTTGTTGCAGAAGACGCCAAGCTTGGTTTGTTAGGAGAGCGTTATTAAACTTCTCAAGGTCTCTAAAGTCCAATCCCCCTTCAGATTTTGGAAGATTTAGCTTATTCCAAGCAATCCATGAAATACTCTTCTGAGGATGCTTGTAATCCTATCTAATACTTGTTTTGGGATTTTGAAACAGGACATTAAATATACCTGCATATAGATGGCCACATATTTTAACATTATCTCATTCCCTGCAGGAGACAAGTCTTTGGATTCCAGCATCAATGATCACAGTGAACATTTCAGATTTCTTGTCACCAAATTTCTTAGAGAGTCCTAAGTATTTTCCTCCACCACCTTGATTTGGAATAACCACTATTACTTTTAGGCGCTCTTGTAAAGCACCCGAGATATGGTTTCCGAAAGTGATGATAGACTTAGAAGTATTTATCTTTTGTACATTGTGAAAATATATTTTAGGAGATGACTGTCCCTGGAGTTATCTTGAATAGAAAATAGAGAATCATCTGCAAAAAGTAGATGAGTAATAACTGGAATCCCATTACCAATTTTGATCCCTTTTATTTTTACCGTAAGAGCATGGGTATTTAGTAGATGGCTTAAGACGTCTGAAATGTTGAAATTGGTTTTTTGACGAAATGGTTTAAGATCATGGGAAGATGTTTTTTTGAATAATTGGATGTTTGTGAACAGTACAAAATAATGTAATTATATGTCAAAATCGGAATAATTATGAATAAAAAATGAAGGTCAAAAGTGAAAAACTTGTGAAGTTTTAATATTTGGCTAAATGTAGATACTAGCAAATATTTTAATTTGGATATTTAGACTTAAATTTTGATTTGTTAATTAGATTTTGTTCTAACAATTTATTTTAATAAACCTGTTGATCTTTTATGTTTTGTATAAACATAAAAAGGTAAATCTATTAAATAATTTATTGTTGTTTTGATTTGGTAAAAATGATAATATATTATATTAAAAATTAACGTTAGTGTTATGTATAATGTAGTTATCCATATAAGGTATATTAAATTTACTTATTTTCTCCTCTCTCTTAATGTATTTCTATATATATGAGTTTTCATTCATTAAAATAGATACACAAGTTCATCTTTTTTCTCTTACTCTTTTTTTATTATAACATGTTATCAACACGATTCTCTAGTTTTTTGTGTTAAGAGAGAATTATTTAATTGTTTTTTTTTTCCAACTCGAAGTTTATATTGAAAATTATCTTGAAGAGAATTTCATTATATATTGTTTTGAAGAGAACTTGATTATATTTTATTGTAGACAAATTTATGATATTCTCTTAGAATAAAATTTTATAAAAAAGTTTTCAGAAGATAATTTTATATATTTTTCAGAAACAAATTTCATTATATATTCCAGAAAAGAAATCAATTATATATTCCAGAAAATATTTTTTTATATTTTCTAAAAGAGAATTTATTTATACTTTCTAGAAGAAATATATTTATTTATTTTAATTCTCTTTTACATTTGATTGCTGATCTTGATGGACTTGTGAAGAGGATTCTTAGCCAAAGCGCTACATATGAACATCCTCCTCAAGTAAGGCAAGCTGAGAGCAAACCTGCTCTCCATACTGCGAACCACATATACAAGAAGATGGTGATAAGCTTGGAGAACCAGCTGAGAAGGAGCAATGTTGTGATCATCCAAATACTCCAAAACCACCTTTGGGATGGGAAACCAAAGAAACACCTTGTAAAAATAGACTTCATGCAAAGAGAAGTATCCCGGCGGGCAGTCCGAAACCAAGTCCCCTTCCCCGGGGACTAAAAACTCGACGTCCAACGAGAGATAGCATCTCTTCCTTAAGTCAAAAAATGATCCTTCACTACATGATGAATCAACACCGATTACTTCCTCCCGCTCAGAAGGTTCGACACGTCGAGCCCTTGGATTTTTCCAGCTGCGGCGAGGTCTGTAATCATAATACGTGGCGTGCTCTCCTGGGGACAACGGTTCATCTTTTATGAGGACGCCTTCTTCGTCGACAAAAAAATGGTCCTCATCTTCCAACCGAGGAATCCATTCAACGAGAGGATCGATCCCATTAAAAGGGAATCGTTGGCCTTGACCACTCTCGGAAGCGCCGTGGAAGCTTCCTTCCCCTCTAGAAGGAAGCTGCTCGCCATCTTCCTCTCCAGAAGGAAGCTGCTCGCCATTTTCCTCTAAGGAAGGAAGCTGCTCGCCATCTCCCTCTCCAGATGGAACTTGCTCGCCCTCTTCTTCCTCAGAAGAGGAGTGGTCGCCATTTCCTTCATTACAAGGCCTATGGTCGCCATTTTATAACGAAAGAGGAGCATCAGCCAGACTGGTATACTNCCAGCTGCGGCGAGGTCTGTAATCATAATACGTGGCGTGCTCTCCTGGGGACAACGGTTCATCTTTTATGAGGACGCCTTCTTCGTCGACAAAAAAATGGTCCTCATCTTCCAACCGAGGAATCCATTCAACGAGAGGATCGATCCCATTAAAAGGGAATCGTTGGCCTTGACCACTCTCGGAAGCGCCGTGGAAGCTTCCTTCCCCTCTAGAAGGAAGCTGCTCGCCATCTTCCTCTCCAGAAGGAAGCTGCTCGCCATTTTCCTCTAAGGAAGGAAGCTGCTCGCCATCTCCCTCTCCAGATGGAACTTGCTCGCCCTCTTCTTCCTCAGAAGAGGAGTGGTCGCCATTTCCTTCATTACAAGGCCTATGGTCGCCATTTTATAACGAAAGAGGAGCATCAGCCAGACTGGTATACTCGTCGCCATTTTATAACGAAAGAGGAGCATCAGCCAGACTGGTATACTCGTCATCTTCCATGGGGGAATGATAGCTATCCTCTACCGAAACCATGAACTGATCCCTACTCATTTCATCTACCAAGGCTTGATCCTTGCGAGGATCATAGTCTGTGGGTAGTTGGAATTCTCCAAACTCCTCGGCTTCTGGGGGACCAATATCATTGACGCGAGCGTCGAAAGAAACTCCATGAGTCCTGGAAACGCTTTTAGACGGACTATCCATATAAAAAATAATAATTATAGAAGAAGATTTTGCTGAAACAAAAAAATGAAAGAGTGAAAGTAGAGAGTATGTTAGAAGTGAACCTTCCAAAATTTGGAAGAGAATGAAGATGTGAAAAAATGAAGAGACAGATGATTTCTGATATAGAGGATGAGGCACAGATTCCCAAAGAATCATCGCGGGGCCAAACGGGACCAAAACGTTTTCCTTCTATCAGTCTCGGAAAAAACACAATGCCAAAACCTCATCATCGTTACACAAGACAATAACGCGCTGGGGGGCTAATTGTTGGGGTCAAAACTCCCTCTAAGGATTGGTAGACCCAAAAATCTAGTTTAAGGACCAAAGCTCCCTTCCGAAAGGACATTCAAGAGCATTAAAATCCACCAAGGGCACGAAAGACAAGTTATGGTCGCCATTTCACATTCCTTAGGGAAAATGGCAACCAGAAAGCATCAAAGACACTTCCTGCTCGCCATTTTCTCTAAAGGAAGGGAAAATG
>KE155866.1:9897-27043 GCA_000411075.1 Sisymbrium irio
TCGAAAGGGCACGGCTCGCAAACAGTTGCGACTGTTCGGCGATCGGTCACGAACCGATTGAGCTATTTCACGGGTATGGTGAACTCTGGAACGGGTGTGCATGCGCCTAAGGGCAACAAACTGGCATTGACCGGGAGTTGATCCCCTGGCCGGTAAAGCCTCCGGCCAGAACACCATCAACGTGGTACATCCGATCCGTGCTACGTACGGCCTTGTGCCTATGCATGCCAGGGAGAACCTCGGTCCAATGGGCCAGGTTGCTCCAAAGCAAACGGTCTTATCGTTTGTGCTAAGGATACTCAATGGACACTTAGTCAGTGTGGTTGAATGACTAAGTAACCATTGGAGATGTTTTAGCGAACCCTTAGGCTAAGTGATTAGGATTGGGGGCTGGGGTGCATGTGCATGTATTTAATATGGTATGGGACGTGTTACTTACATGCTGTGCATTTCAGGTTCCGAGACTGATCATGGGGGAAACCCGGCCTAAGTGTGCGGACCAGGGACCCAAGGAGGAATGGTGTGTGTGTGTGTGTGTGTGTGTATTGGGAACGAGTAGGATAGGATTGGTCTTAAGAAAGCCCTCGGGCAAAACATTGTCTTTTGTACCGAATCCGTCTTTATGTTAATAAAGGTCCTATGTTTCCAGTTTTCCTTAGTTATTGGTTAGATAAGCTAACCTCGCTAGAAAGAGTATAATGTTGTGAGTCGGACCCCAATCACTAAATGTGACTGAGAAGTGAGGCAACTAGCCAGTGATCCTGTAATCCAGGTTGAGGGTGAGTTAAAGCCTGCTTAGGATTCAGGTATCGCGGTTGGGGTGTTTCAACGAGTTCCTTAACTATCCATGGGGTACAGTCTCTTTTAACCTCACAGTGAAGTGTATTAGAGCAAAAATCCATGCCTTGGACCAGCAAGCTAATATGGCACTACAAGGTTTTCTCTTTCCACTGCAAATAGTAGCTTTTCAGGCTATCCCTGCAATCCGTGGAACTTTGACTCATTCTTCAATCTATGAGGCTGATTCATCCGCTCTGCAACAATCCTCATTATGCCTTCGAATTTCGAATAAGCAAGTTGAAAAAGATTTTGAGATAATATCTATTTCCCTTTTTACATTCACAATTTTATATATTCGTTCTCTTATTGTATGTATCCGTATATATTAAATTGTTCACATTAACATTAGCGCAAAATTGTTGATGCCTTTCTAGCTTGCCTTTCATTAATATAAATTGTATATTATGTTTGATTAATGTTTATATTCTTATGTAGGTTGACGTAATTGCTCACATTGAGGGAGACTTGCCCACTGGTTATGATCCCCCTGCTCAGTATTCAGAGATTGTTGATGCAAAGGTTGCCTACATGCTTCGGTTGATGGAATGATTTTGTGTTTCGTGAGGATATGTGGGTAGATGGCCATCAAAACATCAAATCGGAAAAAAGTTTTGGGAACTCGATATCTGACCAATCTAACAAATGCAAGAAAAGAAAGAGGTTTTGTAAGTCTGCCCAGAAACATACTTACCACTACTCTTCTGATGCTGATTTAGATGATGATTTTCAAACTAAGCGCAAGCGAAAGCGAAGGACCAAAGCTTCCTCATCTTCAGCTCATTCTTCTTCATATGACACTGCTATCTTTCCCGAACCGGTGAGGCATGAAAAGAAAATCTCGAAGCAATGTCACAAGAATATGAAGAAAATCAAGATCCCAGCCGTTTCTGATGAGACGGCTGACAGTGTCCACGGTCATATTCCTCCTCATTTTGATGAAAAGGAATACCACACATTATTTGCTATGTTTGCCAAAGATATTAAGCAATACTTCAGCATTTTTATTGCTGATTTGGAGGCTCGATGGGAGACTCGACATGATGAACGATTTGAGGATATGGAGGAGTTTGTGAATCAACATGTTAATCGACTTATTAAATCTCATGATCCTTCCACTTCCAAGGGTGTTACCACCAATTTCAAGAAAAATGTCGACAAAAAGACGGAGAAGTCCGTCAGGCCGTCTCCATGTTATCGCCACCTAACTCGCAGTGTTACTAAGTTGACAAATGCAATATGTCTTTCTTACGCTATTCAAGTTTTATCAGTATATCTGTATATATGTATATATATATGCTTCATTATATATTGAGCAATATTAATTACAAAAGTAAGGTTTTACAGGGAACGACTTTGGGTGATGGGCAACCCGTAAGCTTGTCTTCATCGAGCGAGGTAAGTTTACATTGACATTCATTTATACTTATTTCTATAATCATTATAAATTATTATTTACATTTACCGCATTTCGTTCATATTGATATGTATATGTTCCAATCTGATTCTGAACCAATATTGAAGTCGGCAGTGCATGTTACACCTCCACACAAGGTCACTATTATTTCTTTACATCTTTTTTGTTCCTTATTTTCATAAATTTCTCAATGTTCATTTACTATTTTCCACTATAAATATCCACTTTTCCCCTGATTTTAGCAAACCATCATTCCTCCTTCTACACCTCTCCAGAGTTCTACTGCCATCGTTTCTTCTCTCCAGGTCTTCACTTTATATTCCATTTCTCCTTCTTTATCTACAGTCTTTAATTAAGGAACTGCTCATTGCAAAATTATTTTCAGAAATCAGAAGATGTTTCCATCATTACGATAGTATTTTAGGCAATCTTCCTGGCAATTATTTGTCTATTGTGAGTTATTCATCTAACAATTCTCATTCAAATTATTTGCTTCTTTACATGTATACAAGGGTGATACAAATGGCAATAATAATGGGTCTCCATTACATGTTGTTCCCGACACCCCTCAGCTAGATGAGAGGACTCTCCCGGATACCGATCATGTTCGGACCAAAGCAGTATTGTTAATAGTTTTATTTGTTATATGCCGATATATGTATTTAACATGTTTACTTGACTCATTTTTCCTTAAATTATTATATTTAAATTGGAAATTTGTTAAATCTTCCGCATACTCAATTTCCGGACAAGGGTACACCCTTTACTTCTACAACTCTATCCTCAATAGGAGAGGTCATCTTCCTTAATAAACAATACCATCAACATCCGTTTCCGAAAACATCAAGTGAGAAATTGCTATGATGCAATGGTTATTGCTGCTTATGTATTTGATATAACTTATTATTCATGCGAACATTGTATATTTTTAAGAGCTGTATTCCGAAGTTAATGTTTGTATTTGTATGAACTTTATCGTTTATTTTCTATGTGTCAAATATTGAAAAAAATATAGTTCATTGCATAAAATGCTGGATTTGTTAAATATTAATAAATATAAGTGTTCGATGTGTAACTATGACCAGAAAAACAAAATTAAGTATGGAAAATAAAAACTACATCAGCTTCATTATATAGAATAGTGTACACCATTTGGTTTGGGTTCACTAGTCCTTAGAAGGGTTTAAGGTTTTCAAAATAATGTACACATTTTGTTTGGGTTAACTAATAATTAGTTAGGGTTTAAGGTTTATATTTTTTATTTAGAAATAGTGTACACTATTTGTTTTGGGTTCACTAGTCCTTAGTTAGGGTTTAGGGTTTAGATTTTTGTTATTTTGAAAGATTGTACCCCATTTTGTTCCGGGTTCACTATTCATGATATTTATACTTATATATTTGATGTAATTATTGTTTCTGGAAACAATATATAATATTAACCAATTATGTATTTCAGGGTTTAGGGTTTAGGGTTTAGATTGAATTATTTAGAAATGGTGTACACCGGTTTGGGTTCAGTAGTCGTTAGTTAGGGTTTAGGATTTAGGGTTTAGTGTTGAGGGAGACCATTATGTTTGGGTTAACTAGTCTTTATTTAGGGTTTAGGGTATAGTGTACACTATTTGGTTTGGGTTCACTAGTCTTTAGTTAGGGTATAGGTTTTAGATTTTTGTTATTTTGAAATAATGTACCCCATTTGCTTCGAGTTCACTAATTATAATATTTATTCTTATATATTTGATGTAACTAGTGTTTTCGTAAACATTATGCTATATTAACTGACTATGTATTTCGGGGTTTAGGGTTTAGATTTTGTTATTTAGAAATAGTGTACACCGATTTGGGTTCAGTAGTCATTAGTTAGGTTTTAGGATTTATGGTTTAGGGTTTAAGTACATCATTTTGTTTGGGTTAACTAGTCCTTACTTAGGGTTTAAAGTTTATGGTTTAGGGTATTGTGTACACCATTTGGTTTAGGTTAACTAGTCTTTAGTTAGGGTTTAGGGTTTTTAAAATACTGTACACCATTTTGTTTGGGTTCACTAATCCTTGGTTAGGATTTAGGGTTTATATTTAGTTATTTAGAAATAGTGTACACCATTTGGTTTGGGTTCACTAGTCCTTAGTTAGGGTTTAGGATTTAGATTTTTGTTATTTTGAAAGGTTGTACCCCATTTTGTTTCGAGTTCACTAATCATGATATTTATGCTGATATATTTGATATCACTATTGTTTCTCAAAACAATATGTAATATTAACCAATTATGTATTTCGGAGTTTAGGGTTTAGATTTAATTATTTAGAAATAGTGTACACCGGTTTGGGTTCAGTAGTCGTTAGTTAGGGTTTAGGATTTAAGGTTTAGTGTTTAGGGACACCATTATGTTTGGGTTAACTACTCTTTATTTAGAGTTTAGGGTTGAGGGTTTAGGGTATAGTGTACATCATTTGGTTTGGGTTAACTAGTCCTTAGTTAGGATTTAGGGTTATAAAAGTACTATACACAATTTTGTTTGAGTTCACTAATCCTTGGTTAGGATTTAGGGTTTATATTTTGTTATTTAGAAATAGTGTACACCATTTGGTTTGGGTTCACTAGTCCTTAGGATTTAGGGTTTAGATTTATGTTATTTTGAAATACTGTACAATGTTTCGGGTTCACTAATCATAATATTTATGCTTATATATTTGATGTAACTAGTGTTTGTGGAAACATTATACTACATTAACGAACTATGTATTTTGGATTTTGGGTTTAGGGTTTAGGTACACCATTTGGTTTGGGTTAAATAGTCTATAGTTAGGGTTTAGGGTTTAGTGGACAGTATATACCATTTGGTTTGGGTTAACTAGTCCTTAGTGTTTCTGGAAACATTATACTATATTAATCAACTATGTATTTCGTGTTTAGGGTGTAGGGGTTAGGAACACATTTGGTTTGGGTTAACTAGTCCTGAGTTAGGGTTTATTGTTTAGGGTTTAGGGTATAGTGTATACCATTTGGTTTGGGTAAACTTGTCCTTATTTAGGGTTTAGGATTTAGGGTTTTCAAGATACTGTACACCATTTTGTTTGGGTTCATTAATCCTTGGTTAGGGTTTAGGGTTTATATTTTGGTATATAGAAATAGTGTACACCATTTGGTTTGGGTTCACTAATCTTTAGTTAGAGTAAGGTTTAGATTTTTGTTATTTTGAAATAATGTACCCCATTTGTTTCGGATTCACTAATCATGATATTTATGTTTATATATTTGATGTAAATAGTGTTTCTGTAAACATTATACTATATTACCGGTTATGTATTTCGGCGTTTAGGATTTAGGCTTTAGATTTTGTTTTTTAGAAATAATGTACACCGGTTTGGGTTCAATAGTCATTAGTTATGGTTTAGGGTTTAGGGTTAGAATTAAATATTGTACACCATTTTGTTTGGGTTCACTAATATTTGGTTAAGGTTTATGGTTTATTTTTTTTATTTTAAAATAATGTACATATTTCTTACAGACGTGAAGTCGTCTTGTATGTAACTATTATATTGTCGTGAAACTTATAACATATAATGGCCCAATGTGTTTTTTAATCGGTCCGTTAACGAATATACATTATAAATATGGGGTTATTTACTTGTGGGTGTAGTCAATTTAGATTATTAACATATCCACCGTGTTAATATTATAAAGTTTAGTCCTCTGAAATTTTGAAATTATTAGATTCGGGTTAGTCTTATTGTTGTAAATGGTAATAATGTCCAAAGTTGGTTAAAATCGTTGAAAGTTAGAGGACACGCAGTGAAGTATATTAATGTAGTCAAAGGAGTTAGTCATGCGTTTCACCCTAAATTAATTTCAGCGGGTTTCAAGTGTAGGGATATAAATGTCATGAAATCTGCGTTGACTTAATTTATATTTTTGGTATGCTATAGACTTAGTTTCTCGATTAGTTTGTAATATAGAACTAAATTACTTTTAAAATTATTAGAATTTTTTTTTTAATCCAAATAAACCTATATTATCCCTAAATTATCTTATATTTTCATTCAAACTAACTAAAATTACCTTAAAGAAAACACCTAAATTTATCTGTAAAAACCGGATCGAACCAGCTCTGGACCGAAATAAGTCCAGTCAGGTCAAATTTCATTGTCCCTCTGTCCCGGTATCACCGTGGTCTGTCTGGACATCAGTAACTTCAACTTCCGTCTGAATTTCCTTTTCAAACCAACTTCTTTCAATGGTCAAGTGGGAAAATCTCCTGAATGGTCCCTTAGAACTTATCTCGAAATGTCTGGAAACTTCCTTGGACATAGTCGGATTCCGTTCCGTATGTTCTTCATGGCGGCGATCCGCCTCCAAGCGGAAGCTTCCTCTCTCTACGCACAAGTTCCCGATGATGTTGAATTCGGGTTAATTCTGGGCTTCCAATTAAAAACCAATTGGTAATTAGTGGATTGGTCCTAACCCTTTATATATCACTTAATTATTTCTCCAACTTCCAATGTGGGATTTAGTTTGTATCCCAACAATCTTCCTTTCAAATTAAGGACCACATACATGTCTCGATAAGCCCCTCACGGGCTCTCACTCTCGGGTTAACCCCTCACGGGCCCCTATCACTCAGTAAGAGACATGTATTTATACACTCATTTTCTAGGTCCATAGACTTTTGGGCTCTGATATCATGTTGAATTTGGGTTAATTCTGGGCTTTCAACTAAAAACCAATTGGTAATTAGTGGATTAACCTTAACCCTTTATATATCATTTAATTATTTCTCTAATTTCGAATGTGGGACTTAGTTTGTATCCCAAAGATGATCCCTGATAAGGGAACTTCGCTGATGGGATCCGCCTAAAATCAGGCCGCAGAAGGAGACGGATCTCTTTGGATGGGTGGTCAAGGTCGTGGAAAACGTTGATAGTCCTCGTGAGGTGACCCTTATGCATCCGATGGTTGATAGAAAATTTTCACTTCCTGAGGATTTCCCTCGTGCACTAGATATGTCTAAGTTAAAGGTTCGAGAACTGGGTAGGGAATTCAAGCTCCATTACTTCGATCCCGTTGGTGAAATTATGAAAGATTGTCACTTGGATAAAGCTGTTGTCAAGTATCTAGATAGTGATGCGGATAACAGATTTGTGTTGCTTACAATTCATATTACTAGAGGCTTAGCTGTGTTTAGGTCTTGGGATCGAGCATGGACTTTGATCAAGAGCATGCCGTATCTTTATGAAGATGTCATTCTGTTCGACGAGGGAGGACTGTGGTTGTAGATTTCTCTTCTTCAGAGTTGATATTGGCTGCAAATCCTGTGGTTGGCGATGTCAAGAAGTTTTTGATTGAATCTTGCGGTAAACTGTTGTTGGTTGATATGTATCTTAGTGAGGTAGAAACAGTGGATGAGGACGACGACCTCTTCAGTGAGTTATTTATGAATAGGACAATATGCAAATTTAAAGTCTTCAAATTTGTGGAGAGAGAGAAGAGATGGGTTGAGGTTAAAGATCTTGGGGATAGAATGTTGTTTCTCGGTGACGACTGCTCCTTTTCCGCTTCAGCTTCTGAATTATTACCTCTCGGTGGTGGAAGTTCCATCTTCTTCAACGGTAATCTCTGCCATGGGGAAGCTTTTCTTGCGAAGGAAGATCGAGATTTTGGAGTGTTTGATTTAAGGACTGGTAAAGTGGAGCTGGTGGAGAAAGTTCCTGAGTTTGCCAAGCTCTTCTGGCCTCCACCTCCTTGGATGACTTCTCATGCTCAGGTCAGTGGTTTCCCTTCTCTCAAGACACAACACACTGTTTTGTCTTGGATTGTTTTGCTTTTAGTTAGGTGTGTATACACACTACTCTACCTTTGCATCTTGTAACTATGGAAACTCTGTGGCATTTTCCTTTGTATCAGTCATTTTTGCATATGTAGTCTCTGAACATACATACATTAAGTTTCTTGTCAGTTTCACATGATCGTTGCTTTTCCATCATCGCTTATCTTATTGCCATTATACTGGTGCTAATATGTGAAACATTTACTGTCTCAGCGTGATGAAAATCATCGTGAGAAACATCATACCAATCTTGAAAACATGCTGTCGTATGGTTTGGGACTTTACGACCTTAGAGACTCAAGGAGGTTAACAATCTCTGGGATACTTGTGAGGTGAAGAACCCATAGAAACTCTAATTTGAATTACATGTTTATGTGTGTTCTCTTACGAGTAAACGATCATTCCATGTTTTCGGTGAGTTCGCGTTTGTACATAGAGAATCTTTTCTTTGTAATATCTCTTCTCAAAGATGATGATATTCGTAGGAGAACCAAACTCATGGTTTCTCCAAATATATGCTGCACCCTTTAGCGGTAAGAGCCAACAAGTAATGCTTTTTCTTTTTTAATGTAAAAAATCAGTAACACTAACACCTGAATTTTTTCATTCTATTAACTTGATTTAGATGATGATGTATAATATAGATACATAACATAGGAGAGCTATACCAACGACGAAAAATGTTGATATCAAATCAAAGATTCAATCTCCCACTGTCTGTCACACTAATAAAAGTCTCAATTGTACTACGTTGTTGTAAGAAAAAGAAAATCGTACATGATGTGGTATTAACCGGTTCCAAATTACTAAACCGAAATCCGGTATTCTGTCTTGTGTTTATTCACCGCTCAAGTATCACGTTCACATCGGATGAGTCAAAACGTGAACGGAGAGCGAGCGAGTGATGTTGGAAACAGATTTCACGGCGAAACAGAGGGAAAGTTGTTAAAACAGTTGAACTCCCCGAGGCTGTCCGGTAAACAAAAAATGTCGGGTTTGAGACAACCCACTCGGCCTATCCATACCGTCGTCCATAGTGGTAAACCCGAATTGCTTCATCTTCATTCCCTTAAAGCATATTTAATCCACTCACTCTCTCTTTTCTTGATTCTTTGTTTTTTACTAACTGGGTTTTTAAAAGTTCGTCCCTTTTTCTGATTACATATAGTGAATCTTTAATCTTGAATTGCTCTAATTGATGAAAGCTGGGTTTTGACTCTGGTGAATGCAGTGTAGAATTATTAATTCAGTGTGTAGCATTTGGGTACTCTAATTGTTTGGTAACTTTATAACTTGGTTACTCATATTGAGCATTACTCTATGCAGGTGTGGTTGTTACCAGAACCTTGACTCTTGTTCATCCTCTTACATTGCTGTCCAGACACAAAGCTCAGAACCAGATGATGATAAGCAGCAGTAACATTGTCTTGCAACGGTTCCTTTTCACTCCGTCTCTGCGGCTGAGCCAAGGTATCCGTTACTTTGGAGAAGAGCTAAGAACATCAATGAAGGTTCAATGCAAGGCCGGAGCTGTGCCTTTGATGAAGCAAAGCCACCGGTTTCTCTCCTCCCTGTCTTCCCCAGCTTTAGCTGGAGATCCTTTAGCTACAAAACGACACATGAAGAAGTTTGTGGCTGCTTCTCCAAAATCAGTGGCTCTCAATGTGTTATCTCATCTTCTCTCAGCTCACACTTCACATCCCCATCTCTCTTTCTTTGCTCTCTACGTGAGTCTTTCTTTATTTCCTGTTTCTCTCTCAATCAATATGTTTAAAAGTGAATGACTTGAACTTAGTTCTTGGTTTATATCTCCCAGTTGTATTCAGAAATTACTGAAGCATCTTGGTTTGATTGGAATCCCAAGCTCATTGCTGATCTTGTTGCTCTGCTCAATAAGCAAGAAAGATTCGACGAGTCAGGAACTCTACTCTCTACTACAGTTTCAAAGCTGAAGTCAAATGAACGAGACTTTGCTCTCTTCCTCTGCAATTTGGTTGAATCAAACTCTAAACAAGGGTCAGTTCAAGGATTCAAAGAAGCATGCGTTCGTTTGAGAGAGATAATGCAAAGATCGTCATCAGTCTATGTCAAAACCCAAGCTTACAAGTCTTTGGTTTCTGGATTATGCAACATGGACCAACCTCATGATGCAGAGAGTGTTATCGAGGAGATGAGAATCGCAAAAATAAAGCCGGGACTGTTTGAGTATAAGTGTGTTTTATACGGTTATGGAAGATTAGGATTGTTTGATGACATGAACAGAATAGTGCATAGAATGGAGACAGAAGGTCACAGAATCGACACAGTTTGTTCAAATATGGTTCTATCTTCTTATGGAGCTCATGATGCTCTTCCACAAATGGGTTCTTGGCTACAGAAACTGAAGGAGTTCAACGTTCCTTTATCCATAAGGACGTATAACTCGGTCTTGAATTCTTGTCCTACGATCACATCACTGTTAAAAGACTTGGATACTTGTCCGCTTTCTCTTTCTGAGCTGCTTACTTTTCTTAATGAAGACGAGGTGCTTTTGGTACGCGAACTGACTCAGTCGTCGGTTTTAGAAGACGCGATTGAGTGGACTTTGTTAGAAGGCAAGTTGGATTTGCATGGTATGCACTTGAGCTCGTCGTATTTGATAATGATGCAATGGATGGATGAGATGAGAATTAGATTTAGTGAAGGAAGATGTGTGGTTCCTGCAGAGATTGTAGTTGTTTCTGGCTCCGGAAAGCACAGCAACGTAAGAGGAGAGTCACCGGTGAAAGCATTGGTTAAAAAGATAATGGTTCGTACGGGAAGCCCGATGAGAATCGACAGGAAGAACATTGGTAGTTTTATTGCTAAGGGAAAAACTGTAAAGGAGTGGCTTTGCCAATGAAGTTATTATTAATGTGAATTTAACCATTGGGTATAACAAGTCTTAACAGTACATAGATATGACATTTTAACAGTTTTTGTAACAATGAGTTTTGATTTCAAGGCTGAATGGTTATCTTGTTGCCCGAACCATATATTGCAGTAACACCTACAAAAATATCTATAGAGAAAGTGAATCTTGTTGCAAAGAGAAGAGAATAAGAGAAAGTGAATCTTGTTGTAAAGAGAAGAGAATAAGAGAAATATATATGAATTTGTGTTTATTGTAGTGAGTTAAGTTTTCTTTATATAGAGAATATAGTGGGAGGAGAAGAAGAAAAAAATATATAAGGAATATAATGGAAAGAAAAGAAGGAAATTTAATGGACCTGAACATTATATGAACATTTACATTATATACAGGTCTGACTCAAAAGTTAGGTAGATTTTATGCTATATTAATTCTCTTTTTCTCTAAACTGTGGTTATTTTAAAAATTTAGACTCTTAATTTATAAGAATTTCATAATTTTGCGATCCTAAATTAGTAAAGATATTTTAATTAAAAATATGGGGCCTATGCATTTGCTCCCTCAGCACACCCTCAGAGCGGGCACTATATATAACACTTCTTCTTAAATATCTATTATAATAAAATAACTAGTAATACACATACATGTTGTCTCATTAAAACTACACTAGGAAAACCCAATAGAAAAAAACCATGGTTAAGAAAAAAATAGCGCAACACGAAATTACTCTCCTATGTCGAAATCTCTGAGACGAAACAATCTAATACGGTGAATTAACTTCTTAAAAGTATAAGTAAGTAGTGCCTTGGTGAATATGTCTGTCAAATTTTCACTTGAATAAATTTGTAGAACACAAACATCGCCATTTTTCTGTAGTGTGTTGATTTTGCTGATGATTCATCTTGGTCATTCTCTCGGATTGTCTTGATATATGGTAAAAAATTTGGAGAAGTGATAGACTTTTATTAATTGTATTATGTCATTTTCTTTTGGAAGTGTATATTTTAGTTGTTCTTTACTACCTCGTTAAAACATTTTCAAGAAAAACTCAGTGGGATAAAACCCATGAGAAGGAAAAAGAGTACAACCACGTACATTATCATATTTCCCCCCTGAAAATATCATCTTCAGGATATACATTCAAAATCACATATATATCATCTTTTGATAATTGGTCATAACCTTTGTAAATACTTGGTTAATTTTCATATAATATCTAAGTTCATTGAACTTGTAACTCATATTACCCTTTTGACATAGATAATATTTTTTGGTTTGTTGAATTTCAGACGAATTCTCTTTACATATTATTTTATAACCTTTTATTGTAATATAGGTTATTCATGCTCTTTTGATCAAAGTTACTATTGTGACTTTTTTTTCTTTTCTTACAAAATCATATTTTTCAACCATGAAAATATTAACAACATGCTCAAATAACATTTTAAATATGGTATTTTAATACCAAACATATATGAACATTGCCGAACAAGGCCTATGTTAGAACTATTTAAATTAATAAATAATTAACTCTACTTTTAATTTAAGAATACTCAACATTAAAATTATGCATTCCACTTATTGAACAAGGTTCTATATATATAAAAAGCTAATATTAATTGACAAAAACGAATTTTAAAAAATGATTATCCATATTCTTCATGTATATTACATATAATTGTAATCAACAATTTATAAAATAAACGATAAACACAAATAATTAATTGTAGCAATAAACCATTGACCAACAATAAATATGAAGGATAACAAGTTAAGCATCAAATTTATTTTAAAACTCATGACTGAAATAATAAATTGTAATCAATGATATAATTAATTCATTATTTATATTTATCAAATTAAATACTCATATAAATAATGAAGATGCCAGTTTTTGATTTTTTATTAAAAAATTATAAATCATGTTTGATCATTTAAAACATGATTTAAAAATTCAGATTTAATTTGTAAAAAAATAAAATATGCAAAATTAGAATTTAAACAATTAAATTATTAAAAAAATTCGAATTTAAACAGTAGGATATGAAAGATTCATTCAGAATTAAATAGTGATTTTATTTAAAAATAAAATAAATTATATCAAAATTTATACAATATTTTTGCATATGAAAATAAAATCAAAACATAAATTTAAAAAAGAAGTAAAATAAATAAATAATTTTTTGTGGAAATTTTAAATAAATACTTTTCTAGAAAATATAATAAAATTCTCTTCTGAAAAATATAATTGATATCTTTTCTGGAAAATATAATTGAACTCTCTTTAGGAAAATATAATTGAATTCTCTTTAGGAAAATATAATGACATTCTTTTCTCAAAAATATAATGAAATTATCTTCTAGAAAAACATAATAAAAATTTTTTCAAGAAAATATCATAAAATTCTCTTCAATAAAATATAATCAAGTTCTATTGAAGAGAATATAATCAATTTTTTAAAAAAGATTATTCAATGTAAACTTCGAGTTAGAGAAAAACAATAAAATAATTATATCTTAGCACATAAAACTAGAGAATCATGCTAATAACATTTTGTAAAGAGAATAAAATATAATAAAGTTCTATTCAAAAATATATAATCAATTTTTTTTTAAATAGATTATTCAATGTAAACTTCGAGTTAGAAAAAACAATAAAATAATTTTATATCTTAACACATAAAACTAAAGAATCATATTAATAACGTTTTCTAAAGACATATATGAATGTGTGTTTATTGAAATGAGTAAATGTACTTTTATATAGGAAATAATTGGAGGGAGAAAAGGAAAACTTAATAGATCTGGATATTATATATAACAAATCTCAATTATGCATGCATGCATGTGGTTATTTCTTTTTAAATAATCATCAATAAGGAATACAAAAATTCATTCAATCACGTCAAGGAAAAAAGAAGATTCCATCAATCAGTTATGGTTAAATTACACATTTCAATTTACACAAGTTTGTTTTTGCTAGAAAGCCTCTTATCAAAAAAAAAAAAAAGTTTGCTTTCGGTGTACTATTAGATACAGAATCTTCTTTAGGACCCTACTTCTTATCTAAGTAGTTTCGTTGATATTGTTGTCCGTTTACTGAATAGTGTGTATTGATGTTCTTGTTCGGCATTTGTGAAGACAACAATTGAACAATTGAACAAAAGAATGTTCAAAAAAAAAAAAGAGAAAAAAAAGAATTGAACAAATACTTTTTTTGCAGTTTCCGAGAAACTTTCATATGCTAACATAGATTACTAGCCCCACTAGTCGCTAGTCACCACTATTTATTGCTGTTTGTTCTTATGTTAAAAAATGGAATATTATTCCTTTTTAACGAATTTCTTTAGATTCACTGAAAGTCTGAAACAAAAAAAAAAAAAAAATTGAAAACCTTATAGTCATGTCTTGAGAGTTGGGCGAGTATTAATTTCTTTTTAACGCAGTTTGTATAATTGTATTCACATAAATGCATCTATACAGTTAGAATTGCCTCCGCGTCTAGATGTCTATAGCCGTGGGCTGTGCTTACCAAAATCCTAACAACAACGTTATTCTCCGACGAACAAATCTCTCCTTCGAAATTGACTATCATATAAGATCCAACAAATCAGTTCCCAACAATTTGGAAAATATCTTTATATAATTGTACGCTTAAACTTCTTTAAAACCAGCCAACCACATGAACTCACGTGATAAAAAAAAAATTGGGCTATGATATTTGCCCATATATATATTATACTGACTCAGAAACTGAGATTACAAAATGACTGATGATAGACTAGGTCCTGACTTTAATTTGGTAGAAATGGTTGATTGAAGTGAAGTGATGAAGTGGATCCAAACTGCTAGCTATACGGTACTTTGAGGTTGGACAAGTGATGGTTTGAGCAGATCGAAAGTCGCCCCAAAACCACATAAAGCAATGATACGACAAGTAACAAGTAAGAAATCCCGTTTTTAAGGTTATACAAAATGTTTTTTTTTATAAGAAAATGTGTTTTATTAGTAAAGGTGAAAAATGATACAAGGTTGTGAGAGGACTTATATAATTGTCCAAAATAGTTGGTATATTTTTTGGGATCTGTAAAATAGATTACAAATTTGATTTTTAAAACATTAAACTTAACTGACTAAACATATTCCATCACTTACTTAAGAAAGGAAAACAAATAAAAGTTAAAGAAAATGTGATATCTGCTCAATTTATTCTAGAACTATTCTCTCAATTGAAAGATCGATTGTAGTATTACAGGGTTGAATTCCACAGAGATTCAAGAATCATGCAGTAGACTATTAGGCTTTCGAATTAAGCTAAACAAGAATGATTGTAATTAAAAGACAGAAAAACAGTTAAATCGAGTTGTAAGATCAGATGGAGAAAACGTCAGGCTCAAGATATTCTCAAGTAATAAGGAATGCAAGCTAATCAGTTAATCAGAATTCTTCTAATGTTCTAGAACTCGAAACACAATGATAAAGTGAACCAGCTGTCGCTGCGAAAATTATTTATGTCTAACAACCTAGAAAACCAAATTTATTTGCGAGTTCTAAAGTCATGCAATAATTCCAGGTTCGATCTGTTCACAAAATCCATAAATCAAATTCCTTTGCAGATAGGTACTTTGTTCATTCTAGGGTTCTTTTTAGCTGATTAACCAACTTTCGTTGCAAGAATCAACCTATGATTAATAATCTAACTCGTCAGTTCAGATCAAACATTAACCACAACCTAGATGAAGAACTAGTGTTCAGAATCTTTAATTAACCAATCAACTTAACAATCCATAAAACCCTGATGAGAAACCATAAGCCTAACTAGCAAATTACTCAGACATGATTAATGAAACATAAATCATAATTGAATAAGATTGCATAAGAGAAATAAGAATAGTATTAATGTAGTTTTTAATATTTACTGAAGGAGTTCAAATTACTCTCTTCAAACCTCTCTACAAATCTCTCTCAAAGTATGATGATATATAATATGATCAGTCTAAACAATGACTTTTAAAACTTAAATTTAGTCTAGAATACATGTGGGCACTTATTTGTAATTATTGGGAGTTCAAAGACTCTTTTGCGAATTCCGCAAAGCCTAGAAGATGCTGAACGAAATTACCGTCAGGAATTGGTGTCGAACGAAATTACCGTCAGGAATTGGTGTCGAACGAAACCCCACCATTGAATTTTCTATGACTTCAGTTTCTTTGTATCTTCTCGAGATCTAACCCCAAAAAGCTCCGATATGCTCCAAAACATCCAAATATGCTTCAAATGTACCTAAATTCGAAAAGACTCTAACAAAACTCGAAAGACACTAAAAGACTCTAAAAACACAACTTATAGTCTTATACAGTGAATAAAACCAGTAAAAACCACAATATATCAGAATGCAAATAAACATGGTTAGTTTCACATTCAAATGCAAATAAATATCAGAGTTACCAAGACTGATTTGAAAACCAGATTGACTAGTGAAGAGATTATGTGAACGTAAACTTGGTGACATAAATAATTAATTAATTATTTTAATTTCTTCTGTATACATTTTCATATATACCAGAAATTAAGATGTTATAACAAACATTTAAGACTTGATCAATTGATTGTATAAAGAATTGTCATAAGTTTGAAAAAGAGTTCATCGTTTTCGATTAGCAAAACATGTTTGAGTATATAGAGGGGCTTATCTCTCCAGAAACAGCTTATATATCTTACCATATTACCTTGATACGAGGGATAGGGTTTTCAAGGTAATCTGGGTTCTAGGTTGCCTTGTTTTCGGGTTGCCTGCTGCCTTGTTGCTCTTTAATTGTGCAGACCACTTTGCTTCTAGTAATACTAAATAAATAAAAAAATAAGAAAAAACTTCTATTTAGTATAGACAAAATTTTAATGATAGATCTAATGATAAAAAATATTGTGTCAGCGGGGAAAGCAGCAAAAGGAAATTAAGTGATTCCCCCTTTTTATTCTAACTTTGAAAGGTTAATAAAAAATACTATATGTTCACAACCTAATAATCTAATTAATTTCATTTTTCAAAAACACGATTGTTCTGATTACTAGCAGTTCAACGGGACCCCCTCGAATCAGACAAAAAGAAGAGTTGGGCCCGTTGAGTTCTTATGTTTTCACGTCTATAACTCAGTTCATCCAATTTTTACAGGGATGAAC
>KE155866.1:30879-41732 GCA_000411075.1 Sisymbrium irio
CTCCCCTTCATAGACTTCCCCTCCTGGATCTGCCCTCTCTTCCCCAGCTTCGTCAAACCGTACCGGCTAAATCCGATTTAGCCACTGCGACCTCCACTCCAAATGCAGATCTGACCACCTTCTCCACCTCCTCCCCCATTATAAACAGTCATACTGCCAAAATAGCTCTTTCAATGGAAGATTTGGCCACCAGTACAAAAAACCCCAATTCTCAAACCCTAGATTCAAAAGAAACCCACACCACAGGTGTTGCTACGGCCACCCCTGTTATCGAAACTCCTTTGCTTGACCCTCAAATTAAGGAGAACAAAAAGACGCACACAGATTCGCAACCTGCTACCTCTGCACAGCACGACACAAATCCGGCTGAACTGGAAATTTTTTGTTAAAACCACCACCTCAAAGTTGGATCCGAAAGAGATTTCATTCATTCTTGAATCTGGCGAAGCTTGTGTGACTATACCAAATGCAGTCATCGAAAGAAAAAAGAAAGCTTGGCAAAATTTCATCATTGTAATTTTATGAGAAATCACCACCTAGGGGAGCAGTTTATGCCATCGTTAACGGCATTTGGAGTATTTATCGTAGAGATATATCACCCTCAAAAATGGATGGCCACACCTTCCTCTTTAGGGTCCTCTGTCCAAACGCGAGACGCCACATCCTCAGCCAAAGTCTATGACAGATCGATGGTAAAAAATGTTCGTCGTAAAGTGGTCCCCTGGTGTTCAACAAGAAAAGCCAGATCTAGCAACTGTCCTAGTTTGGCTTGAATTCTCCGCTGTCCCTCTGCAGTTCTTCAACAAATAATCTCTCCAAAAAATTGCATGCCTTGTTGGCCATCCTGTCTGTCTTCACCCTTCGACCGAAAACCTTACGAATATTGAGGTAGCAAAAGTTTGTACGGTCATCAATCCCAAAAAACCTCTGCCGGAATACGTCAATGCAAGCTTCGAGAGTGACGAGATCCGTAAAATAAAAGTCTATAGCCCCTGGTTACCTTCACACTGCAAGCAAGTAGGCCATACAGTCTCGTGTTGCAGCTCTGCGCTAGTTACCTGCTCCACCTGCAAGTCTGTCAAACACTCAACGGACAAATGCCCGCGAGCTAAAAAAGAAGAGAAAAAGGGTAAATCACCCATTGAAAGCTAAATTCCCATTGTTCTCCAGAACGAGGCTGGTTCCTCCTCCGATAGAGCTTCCCCGGCTATTAAAAAAACTTCGCAAAATCACACCAATCATCATCTCCCATCAGATCGCCCCCTAAATACCCATAATCTAAATCCCCAGAAAGGCATTTAGTCTTCCAGATCGATGCGCAAGACTCCTAAAATGCCTACAACATGAATAAGACCCTAAATAATGTGGGCCTATGCGTCGACCTCAACAAAACAAATCTCTCTTCTCCTGAATATCTTGCGTCCCCATCTTCAGGCTAAGACTCTGAATCATCTGCTTCTCTCTCGGGTGATAAAGACAACCCCTATGATGGCCACGATAAATTCATAAATGTCATCTCGAAAAGGTCTAAAGTTCCAAAGGAAAATGACAAGGCTAGAGCTGGAGGCCCTTCAAACCTCTAACTGTTTCCTTTTCATGGATCTTTTTTGTTGGAATATAAGAGGTATAAATAGTTCTGTAAAGCGGCGTGGTCTAAAAAAGTGGTTCAAGAAAAACAACAATACTATATTCGGTAGTCTCATTGAGACGCATGTCAGTCCGGAAAAAGCTCACTGTATAGTCAAGAGCATGTTCCCTGGCTATTTTTTTGGTGATAACTATGACTAGTTCGACTAGGGAAAAATCTCGCTCATCTGGCATCCTTCAGTGAATGTCACGATTCTCTCGAGGTCCCTTCAGTTGGTTTAATGCACTGTAAAGCATCCATTTTTTCTACGGAATTTCTGGTCTCTATTTTTTTAAGGATCAAATTGCACAAGAGCGAGACGTCTCCTATGGGCAGAATTGGAAACTCTATCTATCTCCATCAGAGCTCTGTGGCTTGTAATGGAGAATTTTAATGAAATAATCTCTGCAAATGAGCACTCCTGCACCGATCAGTTCTATTCTCACTGTGGTATGAGGGACATCAGAGAATCCTCGCAACGTTCAAATCTCTCAGACTTACCTTTCTGTAGTAATTCCTTCACATGGACGAATAGGCACATCTAAAAAAAGCTTGATTGTATCTTGGTAAATGACCTCTGGATGTCTTCTTTCCCTGATTCATTAGGTGTTTTCAGAGAACCGGGTATTTTGGATCAAAGCCCTATATGTGTCTTCCTTGATCAGTTGAAGCCAAAACAGAAGAGGCCCTTCAAATTCTTCTCCCATCTGAACAGTGACCCAGAGTTTGTTGAGCTGATAAGGTTTGCTGGACCAGTCTACCATTTGCGGGGACAAAAATGATATCCGTCTCCAAAAAACTAAAATCTCAGAAAAGCATCATTATAATCTTCAGCAGGGATAACTATTCAAACTTGGAAAAATTAGTTCAAGAAGCTTTCCTCACCCTTGAGCAATGCCAGAAACGACTACTCTCTGCTCCTTCGCTGTGTGTTGCCGAAGAGAAGAGAGAAGCCTATAAACGATGGTATATCCTTGATAAGGCTGAAGACTCATTCCTTAAACAGTGTTCAAGGATTCAATTGACCACCGATGGTGACTCAAACTCTGCTTTCTACCACAGAGTAATAAACACGGCATGCGTACAACCAAATCAGCTTCTTCCTTGATGGAGAAGACTCTGTTATTGACTCATTGGAGGGCATCAAATCTAATGCGGTTGACCACTTCACTAACCTCCTTGGTGGTCCAGTCGCACCCACCTTAGCCTCACCAGGCTCCATTGCGTCACTTTTTCCCTACAGATGCTCGACCGATACCATAGCTTTCTTAGCCACACCTTTCAGTGATCTGGATATTCAAAGAGCTTTCTGGTCTTTGCCAAAAAATAAAGCTCCAAGACCGGATGGATATATCATGCTGAATTCTTCAAGGCTCATTGGCAAACCATTGGTAGGGACTGTATTGCATCTGTTCATGAATTCTTTACCTCTGGCAAAATGCTTCATCAATGGAATTCAACCGTTCTTACTCTCATCCCAAAGAAACATAAACACTATGAGGATCACTGAATCTGTCACATTGCTTGCTGCAACTCGCTCTACAAGGTAATCTCAAAATTGCTTGCTAACCGGATAAATACAGTGCTTCCAAGCCTCATTTCAGGTTCTCAGTCTGCATTTATACCGGGTCGTCTCCTGGTTGAGAACGTCTTGCTCGCCACAGAACTGGTGCAGGGGTACAACTGGAAGTCAATATCCAAACATTCTATGCTAAAGGTCGACCTCCAGAAAGCTTTTGATACTGTGAACTGGGAATTCATTCTCCACACTCTCGAGGTTTTAAATTTCCGAGAAGAGTTCCGAAATATAATCCGACAGTGCCTCACCACAACCCGATTTTCTGTTGCTGTTAACGAAGTGTTGTGTGGATATTTCAAAGGAACTAAGGGACTCCAGCAATGTGATCCACTATCACCCTACCTCTTTGTTATTGCTCTTGAAGTGTTCTCTCAAATGCTAAAGAGTAAGTACTCTGATGGGTCAATCGGTTACCACCCAAATGCTACAGCTCCCTCTGTTTATTTGACGGGGCAAGGAGTTCTCTCGAAAACATCTCAAGTGTGTTTGACTCCTTCTCCCAATGGTCTGGCCTGACAATGAATAAAAGTAAAATCGAGCTCTTCACGGCAGGTCTGAACCAGGTTGAAACTTCCGACTTAACAAGTCTCGGTTTCAACCTTGGTTCAATGCCTATCTGGTATCTTGGACTTCCTCTTATGCACTGCAAGCTTCAATTATCAGATTTTCGCCTTCTCATTGACAAGCTTTCAAGCCGCTTCTCTTCTTAGTCAGCTTGGGCCCTCTCTTACGTAGGCAGGAGGCAACTTATCTCCTCAGTGATTTACGGTACTGTTAATTTTTGGTCATCGACTTTTATTCTCTCAAAAGGCTGCCTCAAGAAAATTGAAAGCTTATGCTCTCAGTTCTTCTGGACGGGCGACATCTCTAAGAATGCAGCAGAAAAAATATCTTGGAAAAATATTTGCTTGCCAAAGAATGAAGGCGGTCTTGGCTTATATGATTTTGGTGTATGGAACAAAACCATGTGTCTTCGTTTGATCTGGCTTTTATTTGATAACTCTTCCTCCTCGCCTTCGTTATGGGCAGCATGGATTAAGGCTAGCAGGATCAGAGATGAGGTCTTCTGGAGGATGGAAGCCATTAAAGCTATGTCATGGACCTGGAAAGCTCTCCCCAATCATCGTCCTCTCGCTGCTCTGTTTTTCAGAGTTCAAATAGAAAATGGGGTACAAGCACAAGGTTCTGGGTTGATAATTGGACTCCTCTTGGTCCTTTAATCGATTTCTTTGGATGTATATGGCCTCGAGAATTGATGATTCCTTTCTCAGCAACTGTTGCTTCCGCTTGTAATATTATGGGGTGGAATTTAAGGGGGACAAGATCGCTAGCAGTAGAGCCCACACAAACTCACCTAACATCGATTCCACTTCCATCTACTGCAACAACCGGAGACTATCCTTATTGGTTAGTGGATGGGGAAAGACTTACGACCTTTTCAGCTAGCCGAACTTGGGAAGCTCTGCGACCACGTAGATCTGTGCAGACATGGACTTCAAATGTGTGGTTTAAAGGTGTGGTCCCAAAACACGCCTTTACTATGTGGATGGCTCACCAGAACAGACTGCCAACAAAGGATCGACTAACCTCTTGGGGTATCCCGGTCTCTCCTCCCTGCTGTCTTTGCAACACTCTACTTGAATCAAGAGACCATCTATTCTTACGCTGGGAATTCAGCGAGGAAATCTGGGTCTGCGTGATTAATATACTCCACCTACGGCTTGTCTTGTTTCATACTTGGCACGCCTTATCTGAATGGATAAGCATACATCACTCCTCGCCATCGCAAACCCTTAAACGGTTGGCTGCTCAAGCTACGATCTACAATATTTGGTCAGAACGGAACAAGAGACTGCACAACAACCCCTCTTCTACGGCAGCAGTGGTGTTCAAGTTTATCGACCGTTTCATTAGGGACATCATCCTTGGAAAAAGGAAATTTAAGAAATTTTGAAACTTGATGTAGGAATGACTTCCAATTGATTAATCATTTTCTTCCTCTCGAAACCCTATCCTATTTTATTCTTTTTGTCAAATTTGTCAAAGCTTTTGTAATATATTACAAATTCGCATCATTTTTAATAAATTTCACATATTTGGAAAAAAAAAATTCACTTCAAGTTAAAAGACTTAACAAGAATCTGCGTTAAGATCCGCTCATATGAAAAATATATATAATAGAGTTCAAGGTTCTGTCCCACAGAGCAAAAGACTTTCCAGTCTTTGGAGGAGACTTCGAAAGTCAAGCTTAAGATTAAACTATATGGTGGAAGTCCCACGATCAAAACTTTGATTCTTTTTCACATTAAAATATTTGATTAAAACATACCTATTTATTTAAAAATACCAAAGAAAAACAGAGCACAAAACAAAGGCACTAAAGCTCTCTGGTCCAAATCCTGAAGACCCTTTCTAAGATAAAAGCGCGTGGGTCCATCCCACTTTGACCAAGACCTCTCTCTTTCTCAGTAAACATCACAAGCCTCCAAAAGTATGGACGAGAGGAAAAAGAAACACATTAGAATAATTACACAAAAGACTTTCAAAATTCATAATGTTAAATTATACCTCTATATCTTCCTCTTGACTTGGTCTGCTCCCTCTAAACATTGCACTATCACACAAAGAAAAAAAAGTCCTCTCTCTTAACACATAGGGTCCAAGTATTGTATATAAATGCGCTTGCATTAACTAAGTGATATCACCAACAACAACCTTTTCACTTACACAGCTTTTAAGAGAACCAAAACTTGGTAAGCCTTTTTAGAGACAGTGAGAGATATGTCAAAAGAGATTGAGTTGCCAGGTTTCAGATTCCACCCAACTGAGGAGGAGCTTCTTGATTTCTACCTCAAGAACATGGTTTACGGGAAAAGATCGAAAGTCGAAGTCATTGGTTTTCTCAACATCTACCGCCATGACCCATGGGACTTACCTCGTACGTACTAGTATAGTGGCTTTCTTTCATTTCTATACAAGCTTATTATTTGTGTTATTAAAGTCTGAATTTTGATCACAGGTTTATCGACGATTGGGGAAAGGGAATGGTATTTCTTCGTGCCAAGAGAAAGGAAGCATGGCAACGGAGGGAGACCAAGCAGGACAACTGAGAAAGGATATTGGAAAGCAACTGGATCCGATCGTAAGATCATAAGCTTGTCTGAGCCAAAACGTATGATAGGGCTCAAGAAGACCCTTGTGTTCTACAGAGGAAGGGCACCAGGAGGAAGCAAGACTGATTGGGTCATGAACGAGTTCCGGATGCCTGACCATTGCACCTTATCAAAGGTACCTTAAAAGCAAAATCTCAGTTCTGAATCCGTTCAAGAAACAACTTCTTTACTCATCTTGTGTTCCCTTTTGATCGCAGGATGTTGTGCTATGTAAGATATACAGAAAAGCCACTTCAATGAAAGTATTAGAGCAAAGAGCAGAGAAGATGAATCAAACATGTCCAAGCTCTCCTCTCTCATCTTCCGAACCTGATTTTTTCGTTAGAAAAGAAGAAGACTTGATGATGAACTCGTTCCCTTTTCCTCAACCAGTAGCCATGAAAGAAGCTAATGACATATTAATGCTTCAAGGGCATAACCAAAACGCAAGGAACGAAGAGAAACAGAGAGAAGCAGAGAGAAAGGAAGCTTCTTCATCACTGAAGCTGCCGTGTGGAGTCTTACCACTACCGGAGCTGCAATTACCTAAACAAGGATTCGAATGGGGACAAGACCAGTTCTTGAGTATAAGCCCATGGCTCCAGAATCTTACACCTATAGTAAACCTATTAAATTTTTAATGTAACGCAAAGAACAAATATCGTACTAAAGATTAACTATTCTTGTGTGACCCTCCTTCAGTTGGGAATAACAGAGCTTGTAAGATGTTTTGCTTTAGCGTAAGAGTTATATTTACTCACATTATCTATTTTTAGTAAGTTTGTAACATAAGAAAAATCAAATGTAATCGATATTGATCAACACGTCAGAATTTTGATTGAACTATTCAACAAAAAAAAAAACCTAAACTTTGAATCATGGACTTCTCATGGATGATATTTTCTCTCGACCGTACAAAGATAGAATTTCACATTCCATGGAGTTTCCTAGAAGAAAACTAGGGGGAAAATCGTAAAACGACATACCTATGTCGGAATCCATCGTTGTTGGATCTTGTCCTGATCTGCAACAGATCTTGCCTGTGTCCTTTCACTGAATTTTGTCAGTTTGTGGGACCTTGGTCCCATCGTTGACCGTAGACCCATTAGTTTCTACTCCTTCGTAATCTGCAATGCAAGTGACACATTAATTCATATTCTCTGACTCTGAGAGACAGGGGAAGATAAGCCCTAGTGGCACATACGTTCTCTCTTTTTTTCACCATGTTGTGTTTGTTTTTTTTCCCCATTAGAATGGAGGATTCACGTTTGATAATATCTCCGTTTTTAGAGAATGAGATTCCTCAAGTTACGGTAATCCATCGCTCTCTTGTTAGAATGGCCAAATGGTGTCCGAACAAGAAACATAATATGTAATTTATGTCTTATCAGACTTTTCAAGATCCTTGATGGCTTGAGATTTGATGCCGACTAAATGTTCCCATCTAATTAAAAAAAAAGATATCTCTCTACTATTATGTGGTATGGAGCAAGTCCTCATGAGACAGACGTCTAGAGTAATTTTGTTCCCAGATTTTGTTGTTGAACTTAAATTGTGATATCAAGATGGGTCTCTGTTAAAGTAGTTATAGTTATGTTCTTTCTGATTTGCCTTCTTTATTAGCGAAACTTCCTCGATGTCTTCGGACTACACTTATACATCTAAACTTTTAATAGCAAAAGTCAAAGAATCAATCAATTAGAGACGTTGCATGCAAAATAATCTTTAAGAATTAAATGTTTTGGTTGTCTTATGACTACTTCAAAGTAGGGTTCAATAACTTACTAGGAATTGGATCTGTCAGAAATTGTGATATTAAGATGGACCAATCTCTGTTAAAGTATTTAAAGTTATGTTCTTTTTTATTTGCCTTCTTTATTATTAGCTAACTTCCTCATCAAGGTCTTCATACCCCACTTATACATGTATACTTTAAGGACTCAATCAAATTGAGACGTTGCAAAATCATCTTTGAGAAAGATATGTTTTGGTTATGACAACTTCAAAGTACGGTTTCTATAACTTACTAGGAATTTTAGCTGTCAGAACTACAAGAGGAGACTGAAACAATTTATGGAGTCCTTAGTGAGCACACGGATGGTCCTCTTTATACTTCGTAATGTGGAAATGCCTTCATATTTGGGTTTTGTCTCTTGAACTGTGCAACCAATAATGTGTAATAATGTGTGGTTTCTTACAGAATGCAGACAAGATCCGGAAGTGAATATATGCAAGATTGGTGCTGTTATCATCTTCTCCAAGGAGACAAGCCATGCTGGAAGTTCCATAAACTATGCCAACGCGTTGGAAAATAGACTGTGCACATTCATCTTCATGCATGAGATCTGAATCTTATATTTATTGAATATGGGAAATGAGCTGTGGAGGGAACAATGCACAGGCATAGAAGGTCATGATTCAATATTATAAGTTTATGTCCACCAAGAGATTACTCATGTCTCTCTCTTTTCTGGTGGTGTATATAAGTATAGCATGGAGAGGCATTGAGAAGTCAGAACAAACAACTTTAGCTCTCTTAGCATCTTCTCTTTGATCATAAACCAAAGAGAAAGAAAATGGCCGTCTCCTTCCACATTCGATCTAACAGTTACCCCTCAAGACTTCACCCACAAGCTGCTCATGTTGATGAGCAGTTGACTCGATTGAGGTCCTCTGAGGAAACCTCAACATCTTCAAGCTTTTCTATATGCCAAAGACTTGACAACCTTCAAGATCTTCACGAGTCTCTTGAAAAACTTATTCGCCTACCGTTCACACAACAAGCTTTACCACAAGAGCAGAACAAGAAAGCTGTCGAGCAGCTTCTTGATGGATCTCTCAGGATCTTGGATTTGTGCAACATTTCCAAGGATGCTTTGTCGCAGATGAAAGAGGGTCTCATGGAGATCCAATCAATGCTGAGAAGAAAGCGCGGAGATCTATCCGGAGAGGTCAAGAAATACTTAGCCTCAAGAAAATCCATCAAGAAGTCATTGCAAAAGGTCCTAAGGAGTTTGAAGGTCAAACAAGACCAAGAGTGCAACGACAAATCTTTGGCAGCGTTTGGAGAAGCAGAAGCTATTACTGTTTCTCTGTTTGATTCTCTATTTTGCTTCATGTCTGGATCAAAGACATGCAGCAAATGGTCACTCGTCTCAAAGCTTGTGAACCAGAAGAAAGTTACATGTGAAGCACAAACAAACGAATTCTCAAGGGTTGACTCCGAATTCCAATCCGAGAAGACCCTCAAGATGGAGGATGTGCAGATCCTAGAGTCATGCATTCAAGATCTTGAAGACGGACTTGAATCTCTTTCCAAGTCCTTGATTAAATACAGAGTCTCAATTCTTAACACCTTAGGCCAATAAAAGCCTACAATTTTGTAGAAAAAAAACTAAATATACTTGTAAAAAGAAACATGCAAACAATGAATACAGTATCTTTCATATAGGTTCGTGTTTATCTTTTCTTGTTTCACGAATGATCATCAAAGAACCATACCGTCTCCAGATTAGCAGAAACTTGATACAGTTTCTTACCCTCAAATTTTACTCTTTAATCTCAAGCAGTAAAACATTTTCTTTTATGGAGAGGAAAACAGCGTGTTTTTGTATGACATATCATGTGACATCTCTGTCTGAAATTAAAAGATATCCCAAAAAAGTGTTAAGTAATCCACTGTGCATATGTTGTTAACATGCCATGATCTACGGATACGGATCTTGCCGTTATTATCACATTTGTCTAAATATTCTCTCTTTCGATAATTATAACCACAAGTCCATAATGCAAGCGTGTGCGACACTGCAATCAGGTTATATAGCACACGGAGATGTTAGAGAACTGAGTCTATGATTAAATACTATAATATAATATAATATAATGTGTGCATATTAAGTTAGTTATTAACTTAAGTGTGAGAAAATTAGAAAGGGTGTGTGTTGGGAAGAGTTGTAACTGTTCGTATGTGGCAGTTTAGTTTCTATATAAACAAGTCTTGTGTAAATGTAAATAATAAGTTTTCATCAATAAAGTTTGAGTTTCGGTTAATACAAATTCTCTGTTGTTTTTTCTTTTTGGTCTTGGGATCTGTACAAGTAAAACAAAATAAGAAGAAGCCATCTGCATTAGAGACAACAAAGGTGAAAAGGAAAAAGGAGAAGAAGAGAAAGGTGGAGACAGAAAAACCTAAAAAAATGAAAACTTGTCAAGTAAGTAGGCTGCTTACCTAAGAAGAAAAGGAAGCAGGAAATCGGTTGCAGAAGACAATCGAAAAAGACGTGGACAGGGTGATTCACATAGAGGAGAACCAGTTACAGAGATAACTGAAGAAGACGTGGAGAGATCACACAAAAAACGTCAAGGAGACGTGATGGTGCAAAGGAAGACACCAAGTACGAAGGAGGATGCTTACCTCAGAGAAAAATGGAGCGAACTGGGTTGCAGAGACAACCGAATAAGATGCAGAGAAGATCCACGGATGAGTTCTTCTCAT
>KE155866.1:53246-70233 GCA_000411075.1 Sisymbrium irio
TAATTATCTCCTTTTATTTAAGTCCATCTTCCTTTTCCGTTGTAATTTCCCTTTTTCCTTCGGGTCGGTTCGGATCTTTCCTATTTTGATAGTCGACGAGATGGACCGGGTTAAAGTCTTCAATTCGTGAACCGAGCCGATGCCAATTGAGGATGGACTTTTTGGGATGGTGCTAAATCCATCTCCAACATATATATAGATGAAGCATCTTGAGTTCTCTGAACGTCCACAAGAGTCTCAGATACCAAACCGCAGCATAAAAGTTAGAGCAAGAAAGAAATGGTGTAGCTATTTTATGATCCTTCAAAATATTGGATTTAAGTAACATCTCCAGAGGAGGCTTCATTGCAGAGATGAAAGAGGTTTCAAGGCGATCCAAGTGATTTATAGAAGAAAGTATAATAGGGTGAGGAACTTTTTAGGGTTCTGATGGAAGTCAATCCAGAATCAGAAAGGCCTGACTATTTTCTTCTGTGTTTGGTACTCTGTTATGCTTGCTGTGAGGCTCAAAGTCAATAATCTCTGTGCTGATAAACAAAAGTTCAGAGTTTTCTTTTGATTATGGTTCAACAGCAAGTGGAGACAAAGACAATCTAGTGAGGTTTTTCTTGGGGTGTTTGCACTACTATGCACAATCTGTCTCGTTCTGGGCCAACAATGACTGATTCAGACATGCTAGGGTTTGGCAGAAAACAGAAAAGTGCCTTCTCGGATAAGCTACTGAACGAGAGTTGAGATACGTAGTTGAATCTGACACAACAGCATGAAATGGTCCAAATAGATAACCATGTTAAATCTCAAACATGTTTGCTAATTCACATGGCAACGGGGATATGGATCTAGCCCATAATTTATCAAACAAACACACTTTAAACATTGCAAAAGAAGTTTTATCATTATTCCTCAATAACGCCCTGACTTCTCAACAACATCAATAAGTTACCATCTTTGATGATGGCTTGAGATTAAATCCAAAACACTCTTGTAGATCCTCATATTATCTTTCTCTATTCATTTTCTGTTTTTGGTCGGTTAGTTACTATATTTGCTCTGTTTGTTTGTTCTTCTTTCGTTATCCATTTTTACTCTATTTTGGAATACGATAAGAATACGAGAGGGAATAAAAAATTTGTTATAATTAAGGCAGCTTGTTCAAGAATAAAGTGCAGACAAGATCCTTGATAATCGATTTTGACATGTGAATGTACACGGAAACTTTAAAAGTTATTATTTCATCTTAAAGACACCTTTCTAACATATATGAGAAAGACAAGATCCTCATTCGTCGATCTTTACCATGTGAAAGCACACGGAAACTTTAAACATTATTCTTCTTTTATATTTTCTTGAATCAC
Organism: Sisymbrium irio; assembly: GCA_000411075.1. NCBI lineage: Eukaryota > Viridiplantae > Streptophyta > Magnoliopsida > Brassicales > Brassicaceae > Sisymbrium > Sisymbrium irio. Next base: position 54,602 of record KE155866.1, read on the forward strand.
TTCAAACGTTTTCTACCATATAGACGTTAACAGAGTTTTCTACCATACAGGCGTCAATGAGATGGAATGAAGTTATTAACCTAACTTGTTTTTACTGTGAAATTTGGGAGTTAATTTAGTCAATAGTGATTTGCTTCTTTTCTTGTTTCTAGAATGAATGTGTTCGTTGATGATTAAATAATTGAGATGTTTAAATAGCGGAAAATGTTTCTATTATCTTTTTCTTATATGTACAAAAATTGTAGGCATTAATGGCCTAGGGTGTTAAGAATTGAAACTCTGTATTTAATCAAAGACTTAGAGAGAGATTCAACTCCATCTTCAAGATCTTGAATGCATGACTCTAGGATCTGAACATCCTCCATCTTCAAGGTCTTTTCGGATTGGAATTCGGAGTCAACCTTTGTGAATTCGTTTACTTGAGCGTCGCTTGTGATTTTCTTTTTGTTCATTAGCTTTGAGACGACTGACCATTTTCCACAAGTCTTTGACCCGGACATGTAGCTAAAGAGAGAATCAAACAGAGATATTGTAACAGCTTCTGCTTCTCCAAATGCAGCCAAAGATTGCTCGTTGTGGTCTTCGGCGTGTGCAACCTTTAGAGACTTTTGTGCTTTCTGGATTGTTCTTTTAACCGATTTTCTTGAGACTAAGTATTTCTTCACTTCTCCGGAAAGATCACCACGCTGTCTTCTTAGAATGGATTGGATCTCCATGAGACCCTCTTTCATCTGCGACAAACCATCCTTAGCAATGTTGCACAAATCTAAGATCCTGAGAGATCCATCAAGAAGCTGCTCGACGGCTTTCTTGTTTTGCTCTTGAGCTAGAGCTTGTTGAGTGACGGGTAGGCAGATAAATTTGTCAAGAGACTCGTGTAGCTCTTGAAGGTTGCCAATTCTTTGACAGATAGAAGAGCTGGAAGATGTTGAGGTTTCCTCAGAAGATCTCAAACGGGCCAACTGCTCATTGACATGAGTAGCTTGTGGGTGAAGTCTAGAGGGCAAACTGTTAGAGCGAACGTGGAAAGAGACGGCCATTTTTGTTTCTTGTTTTGTAACTTTTGTTATTTCTTCTTGAGAGAGCTAAGAAGTTTGTCCTGCCTTTTCATTGCCGCTCAGGTCTTACATATATACAGCACAATGGAAGAGAGACAGGAGGAATCTCTTGGTGCTTAAAATATTCATAACATAATTCGTAACAAAAATGTTTGTGCTATGTGTCTTTTACCAGGTGACAAATGGCATCTCAAGTTATATAGAAGTAATGGATCCAGATCTCCTTAATTTCAGTTGTCTCTCTTTACCCATCCTCACAGCTCAATTCTTCATTAAGATCAAGTTCCTTATTGCCTATTTGCACGAGTGACATTAAGACATGTTGCTGATGTGTCTGGGCCAAATAAGTTTGTATATAGAGTACAATGGCTGTAAGAGTGGTTGGAAAAAGATAGTAACTCTCCAAAGTACATGTATACAGATACAAGTACAACCTCCGTATTGCAAACCTTAGATATTGTCTCCCTTTCTGCTCATCAGCAACCACAAGATCATTAAAATGTGTGACAAACTTTTACACATCCATTTCTTGCGGCATTTGTGTGTTTATGTTCTTGGGTTTTTATTGATGGGTAATCCAAGACAAGCGTGTCGCTAACATTATTTCCGTCTATGCAGTGCCTGCGCAGATTTTTAAGGGCTTAAGGCGAATTTTTAAATTATTTTTTTTCTGACGATTATAATTTAAATTTTAATGATATTGAACTCATTTTTCATTGATAATGTAAAAGGTATGAAGAAACTAAAATTTGATATATAAAGTCTAATGTGTTTAATATTGAAAAATGAGTTCAGTATATCAAATTTTAGTTTCTATAGAAAATGGGATATGGTGAATTTTCATTATGATAATTTGGAGAGATTTTTATTTATAGAAAACGAAAATTAGAATTGTTAATTTGTGAGACATAAAGTTTTATTTTACACATATTAATTAGAAATTAATTAAAACTTTATTCATATACACTAAATACATTTCTCTCTCCAATTAGTAGATTAAAAATATTAAAACGAATTGTGTTTAAATTTCTACACTGAAAATATAAATGACACTCTTTGTAAAAAAAATTAAAACCTTAAAACAATATTTATTGTGTGAAACAAATGAGTAATTGTTAAATTGATTTATAATCTAAATCCAAATGATATAAAGTACTGTCAATAAAAATATTGATAGATAAAACATATTAACAAGACTCATTGCTTTTAAAAATTATATAGAATTTTCCCCAAATTACCATTAGGTATAATATGGAAAACTGAATCTAGATACATGTTAAAGGCTCTTTGAAAAAATCTAGGATTTTAATTAAAACATAATAAATTTGTTCTTAACTAAAAGCCAAGTTCAAAATTAGGTGGAATTTAACAAAAAGTATACTTTAAATCTTTATATACTAAAAATAAGTTTTTTGAAATTATTCCTTTAGTAATGAAATCAATCACCAAAAAAAAAAAAACTTAATGGGCCTTAAGAAATTTACACTAGTTAAGCGACCTAAGGCAAACATGGTAAACGTACACGTCCTTGTGTCTATCTATGTTATAGTTTCATGCATATATAATACATATATTCGTTAAAGAATAAGACAAAAGAGTCTTTCTGCAACCTCCATAACCAAATATTGAATCTTCACACATCTAAGAGAGGAGATTCAAATCAACCAAGCCTCATTTCTGTATTTACTTCAAGAGATGAAAATGGAAGGTCGCTGCAAATAAATAAGGTTTTAACTATTTTATGTTCTTATCAACTGTTTAATATTCTTATCTTACAGCACACAAGGCACCCTCAATGACAAAAGTATATAAATCGGCAAAGTCAAGAGTCTTCTTTATGGCGCTGCCTCGTTGCTTCCAGAAGAGTTGCTTCTTTCAAAGTATCAGCAGAATCAGTGATCATATTTAATTTGGATAGTGCCACAGACTGCAAGTAGAAGGCGGTTGGCCAATCAGGGAATACTTCTTGCGCAATCATCCCATCGTAAAGAGCTCGCTCTGCTTGATTGCAGAATAAATAGCATAGACCACGCCTCGCATAAACACTTGGGTACCACTTTCTTCTAGAATCGATGAACTATGGCAGAAACAAAAACAGATTAAAGAACATTTTTGTAAATAGTATGCTAGGGAAGATGCAATAGGTTTACACTATTAGCTACCTGAGAGTAACAGGTAATGGCGGTTTCGAAGTCTTTCTCTAGGAAGGCTTGATCACCGCGTTTCCGAACCTCTTGAATATCTTTTACCGCGTCTATCCATTCTTCGAAAGAGAACTTAGCTCATGAACAAACCCAAGAAATAAAATAGTAAGCCTCTTTGATGCCAAATTAGCAGCAAAATCATTAGTTGATGAGTTTGGTTACCTCGAGGACCTCCTTGTCATCTTCATATGCTGCCTTCACCAAGATTTTATGAATAGCTGTGAGGTCCATTCTCGAACACGCTTCTCCTAGGGGAGAAAGTTGAGTCAAAGATAACTTTTGCTTTGCTATTTCAAGCATTGCATAAGATGGGGACTGCAAGAAAGAAGATCTGTTTTAACATGAACGCAAGAAAATAAATTCAAGAATGCAAGTACGGTCACAATAATACACTTACACTTGTTCTAGTTTGCAAGGCTTCTAGTGTTGTAAGAATGTCTTTTGTGTTGAGACTTTCTATATCCTCGTACTGCAAGCATTGAGATGCAAGTTCGAAAACTACAGTAGCGTCTTCGAAAGAGAACTTTCCCTTTAGGTTTGGATCAATTAACTCAATAACATTCTTGCCATGTATCATCTCAGGAGCCTAGAAACATAAGATTAATAACTAATTAATGTCAACAAAGTAATGTATTTCACATAAGGAAACTTACAATGGTTACAATCACAAATTCAAGAAAAATTGGTTTATAATCTCATATCAGCATACGAAACTAGTAAGTAAGCCATGGCGGACTTGTAGAGAATCACTTACATGATTTGGAGGAATTTGCTTTCCAGTTAGCAAACCCACAAGAATAGTACCAAATCTGAATATCACATTTTCAGGGTTCACACTTCCTGCAAACAGGATATACCATCACATTCTGTAATAATAACCTGGAAATATTATCGTGAATTGATTACCGGTTGTTCTTTGATCATTCATGCTCTTCTTCATCAAGCCAAAACAAGAAAGACAGGCTTCACCATTCTTCAATATTCATTGAGAAAAAAACAGTTGTTCAGACTTAAAAAGGCATAAGCATGAAAATGATGTTGGAAAGATAATCAATTACTATGTATATATATACCTCATCAAACAGAACTGTGTAGGCACTTAAGTCATTGTACGATGCAAAGCCAGCAGCACCACAACGATCCAATGCTTGGGATATACAATAGGCTACTCTCAATCGCATGTCCCATTCCATTGTTTGATCTTTACCTATATATATGAATAACAATAGAAAAAGATTCAAACAAAAAAGATCAATCGATTCTACAAGCACATAATGATACGTATTAAAACTACATATATTCTAGTCACAAAATCTGTCTCCCTAAACCATCTAAACAACAATCATGTCACATTAAAAATTAATGCTATATGTAAAGTAAAAGAAGAAATGAAGAGGATGAAATCATCCTACGATGGAACAAATGTTTAGCAAGAGTATCATATGGCATGAACTCGGCAACGAGAAGCCTTTCATCTCCATCACAGCAATATCCAATCATTTCAACAACTCTCTTGTGCTTTAAGCCCCCAACTCTCTGTGCCTCCTCCTGTAAAACATATGAAGAAGCATAATCAAAGACATCCAAAAAGCAATAAAAAAATATACCGTCTCAAACTTGATATATCTTTCAACAAATAAAGGATACCACAAATTTTTTAGGATCAGGCCAAGCCATATTATTAAATTTCTTAACAGCGATCAAGCCACGATCTTGCAAACGGCCCTTGTAGACAATACCGGAGGATTCTCCTCCACTCTCAGAAACAATGTTTTCCGGACTAAAGTAATCGGTGGCCATGTTAAGATCGGAGAAGGAGAACTTTGTCAATGGTGGATCTTCTTCCCTGTGGTTTTGGTGGGACAGCGGTTGAGGATTCTCCATGGGAGATGAGTAGCAACACCCCATGGTTTTTTTTCAGCGGGCAAAAGCAGTTTCAAAAATATTTCCCTTGTTTATTGATTCATTGTTAGAAAGTTGGATTTTCTTTTTGTTTTTTTTTTATGTGCTTTGACTCTGATCCTTTGGTGTCTCTTTGTTGCCAATATACAACCGTCTGATTTTATAGCATTAATAACAACGACCATCATTTCATTGCCTTAATAGACTACCTTCTATATTAATTGACACTCAAGAGATTATTAAATATTTTTATTGGACTTATTAGATACATAGGTAAAAGCCAAATTGCGTGAGATATCATTTTAATGATTTTTATGATTGATGTTTTAGAAAAAAAAAAGTAATATGATATTACATAAATGCTATGTTATTTCACATGGTTTTTTTTAAAAAAAGAAAAAAAAGCAAAACTTTTGCCTGTTAATCTTAACTTTTTTAAAAAGGAACTTAAATTCATTTTCTTATAAAAATTGATTTTTGTTAAAAAAGAAAGTAAAAATTTATATAATTAATTTGGCTATATCATACCTTTTATTTTCTTACTCTTTTCTTCTTTAATTTTCACTTATGGAGTTATGGTCAACTCTGACCTATTAAGATTAGAAACTATTATTAGATAGTTTCCATGTTTGAACTTTGCAATTTTGCATGGTGGTGACAAGTGGGTTTACAAAGCCATTGCCTAGTCCAAACTCCTGTTTTGTTAAAAAAAAAAAATCAATTTAGATTTTTTTGGTGGATAAGATAAATTTATTTTTATTCAATAAAATTTTGACTCCAAATTGAACAATTTTACATTTAAGATTTAACATCGAGTAGTTATGGTAATTAAAAATCACTATGTTAATATATTAATTTTCTTAACACATAAAACCTTCATTAAAATTTCTCAGACTTGGAATCATCAACAACTGGCACAATATGTTGATCATGCAGATATCCAGAAAATAAAGTAGATCCAACTTAGTATGGCTATTCTAAGAGATCATCTATCCTAGATACTTATAAGTAATATGGAAAATACATGGTTAAATTAATGATATTTTATTTAAAATATAGAAATATCTCATGATTGTATTTTTTTATTAGGATCTTACATTAGAAATTTAAAGATATTAATATATAGATAATCTCGATTTATTCATCAGTTGAAAACTCCTAACATTTAACTTTCATCAAAAACACATTTTCAAAGAAATGAAATCATATTATTCTTCTCGTACACATTATAAAGAAATTTCAATATTTAAATTTAAAACTTCGAAATTAAATGACAAAAACAGTGATATTGTCTATAAAGTTAATTTTTTTTATCTTCATCTTTGATTTAGTTTACATGTATTCTCATTCATTAGAGAAAAAAATGAGAGAAAAGAGAGAGAAAGACCAATTGGAGTTATTAGGTATGAGATTTGGAATCTTCTGATGAACATGACCATGATTTAAGTTATGGATATGTTTTTGGTGGTTTTTTTCATGATTCATTTTCTAACTATAATAAGAGAAAATGTTGGTCTAATATTTATTGTCTGCTAACAATAATATATAAACGTAAAAATAAGTTATATGAATGTTATCTTATATTATAGTTAAAATTTTATATATGAATTTTATGTGCAAACAATATATTATTGTTAGCATAAAAACATTATCAGATATTAGAGTTAACATGTTATATATATAGTTTATGTGTTAATAATATTAATGTGTTAACATTATATTATGTATTATCGTATAATATATTGACGTATTAACAATGTATTATATGTTATTTGATATACATATTTGAATATTATTTCTATGTTACTTATGTAATACCTATATTTATATTAATATTTATATATTATATAATATAATGTAGCATGGTTATCACATAAATGTTATCTGATATTTGTATTAATATTATATATGTGACTTTTCACGTGTATTAACAGTAAATATTAACAATGTAGAATGTATTATTGTTAGCTTTCATACATACATCATAAATTAACTCTCGAATTCATATTAGAAACTGATATTAATGTTAACCATACCTTTTTTTTTTGAACTTTAATGTTAACCATACTTAATTCTACTTTCTATAGAACTCTCAAATTCATATGGATCTTAATCGTATCCTAATGTGACATCCCTATCTCCAGAGAAGGGGCATATTTTTTTTATTCTTTAACTCTAACCCTAACCCTAAAAATCGGATTCTCAAAGCCTAATTAACTAACCCTAAGTCTAAATTAGAACTTAAATCCTAAGCTAAGGTGAAGCCCAAGTAGAAAAACCTTTAAAAACCATGGTCAAGCCCATCTTTTATTTAAGTAAAACCCTCATAAGATCCCAATCTCTTCAAGCTTGGCAGAGGTAAAGGAGCACCAAAATCATCCACGTCAATGCCTCTCCCAACTCTACTGGTCATGACCACCGTAAGATTAAGATTAGGTGCCACGAAGGGAGGTGAAAATAAGAGAATAAGCTGCATGAACAGACACCTTTTGGGGGCGATTTCCCGAAGAACCAGGGGAACCATAGGCCAATCTACATGCCAAGCAGCGTTGCAGACTTGCAATAATGACATTAGTTCAAGAAGATTCAAAACATTTTTAGTTTTGCATCTGTTATATAATCACAAAAAAAATTTGAACTTAACAATACAATCTTTAAGTCCCCATCGAAAGCATAATTTAGTAATAGGGAAAAATCAATCTACCGAACTAGCAATTTGGTTGTGACTTGTGTAGGACTAACATTTCATGCCTACGAATTTGCTGCCTCCTCTTATCTAGGATATGTATCTGTTGGTTACAAGTTATGACAAGCTTTGTAGAATGTCATCTAAGACTAAGACTCTACAGCACATGTTAGAGCATACACAACTCTAATTATCGACGAACTTGTAATCAATTCATGGTTTTCTCGTCAGACTATCATCAGAATGTGAAGTTATGTTCCTTGGCATCCCTAAATTTGATTTACGTTCTCATTTTTCTATTCCTTTACTCTTTCTCTACTGTTTGTTTCAGGATCTGAGTTATGTATTGTATAAGCACTTGAGAGCAATGATTCCTTTACTCTTTCCATAAAGTGTGCTACAGTGTAAATCACTCATTTATAACCTGATCCACTGTGACAAACTTGATTTATTGTATTCGTTTACCCTAAGATCTTTGGGTTTCATGAATTGATGTTAGTATTTTGGTGAACTTTTGTACAGAGTTCTCTTAACAGTCTACCTTAACATTTCCACAAAGTATATTATGTGCAACTAACTGATCATATCAAGAAACGTAAGGAAATATGAGCACAGAAGAAGAAGAAGAAGTCTTATCCCTCCTTTTTAACACATCTGTAACTTGCATCATCTGTGGCAAATTACCAATCATGGCATGTAGCCAACCATCCAGTTCTTAACAAGGGCAAGCACCCGTCATCCGTTAACCGAGTTGCCCCATCTCTTTATCCCATGTCTCGGCAAGCGGTTCTGGCCCGTGTCTGAGAAAGATGATATTTTAACCTCCCGGTGAGTTAGTACCAACCATTAGATGATTCAGCTCAAGTGCCTCGATCTACAGACCTCCACAGATACAAGTCAAGGCAGATCACGCAACCATGGCCATGCATGAATTAGCTGCCTTTAGCATGAGAACCACCTCTCCACAAGTGTACAATCATCTTTTGGTTATGCCTCCATAGTTTTCCATTAATCTTCCTCTGATTCTTGAGAGCTGCTTTCTTTTTCAGCAGCACGCTCCAAGAGATCCTCATAAGCTCTCATAGATTCTGCTGAGAACCTCTCCATAGCTTCAAAAATACGCCGAAGACTACCCTGTAAACTTTCGTTACTAGTGTCGCTTTGGTAGACAACGTCATCCTCGCCTGGACCGACCAGAACCAGTTTTCTTTCCAGTTCTTGAAACTCTTTATGTATTCTCTGTTCCTCACGGTCCACGTTCCTTGAATCACCACCATGCCCTATCATCCTCTCCCGCGTTTCTAGCCTATCTTGTTCCCAAAGACGAAGCACACTCGTTGTGAATCTACGCATTGCCTCGATAACTTCCTTCTCCGATATTCTATCTAAAACTTGTTCCCACTGGTTACAGATCACGAAAATCATTGGAGCTCCAATACGACCAGGAGAAAAAGGAACGATTCCGTCAGGAGTTTCTTCAGGTTCGTAGATAAGACATTTCATAAGCCAACTATTCAGTTCTCTTACAAAACCCTTTTGTGCACTGACCCAACTCGAGAAGCTCAGAATCCAATTCATAAGTTCATTCCCAAGCATCTTTGTAGCCTCGAGATGATCATCACCGAGTTTTTTGCTCGCTCTAATTGATCCTAAGCCTCTGGCTTCCTTAATAGCTTTACACTGACTTTGATGGCAATCAAGCATGGATTTCCACATTCTGCTAAGCCTAAAAGAGAGAATGACGAAATAAGAAACCAATAATAGTGAAACACCGACTGCATCTAAACTTCTTCCAGCTTACCCTTGGATCAACTGATTTAGTTGCAGCCATAGCTCTTCGTCTCTTATCTTGTTAATTGTAACGGATACTTTGTCAACAACTTGAATCGCAATCCTTATCTTTGTGGACAAACTTCTCACGAATCTTCGTGTTGACTCTACTTTCAGAGCCTCTGCACCTCTTTCATCCAAACGCTTTAGCTTCCTTAACTTTTTCTCGTGCAACAAACGCAGTTTTTCCTCAGCCTACATAAGAAGCCGCGCACAGTTCAAACAAGAAATGAGTAACAACATAAGAGGAGAACTAAGAGAGTAGAACACATCTCAGTGTCCTAAGACAGATCAACATACCTTGACTTCGTCGTAAAGCTTCTTCTCCCAGAGGTGGAGCTTGTGCAATGTCGAAGAAAGATTACGAGACCTTAATGCAAGCTCAGCCTCAATATCTGCGTAAGTAGGTGCAGCCGCTGCCGAAGAAGAGGCTCCAGCTTTCTTGGAGGTTGATGGTTTTGATGATGACACCACAGACGGCGATGGAGTCACTTCGTGCATCATCTTCGACGAAACTGCTCCAATACATACACAAACCATGTTTTTTCAGGGATTAAGAATGGCTCAAACCCAACAAAACTGCAAATTTTACTCTTATTCACAGACAGAAGTGGCAAGAGAATCATATAATTAATAATATATATTCACTAGATTTCTACAACGAATCATACTTTTTACAACAGAATCATCAAAAACCAACACAAAATGAAAGAGTAGACGTCAAAGCAATAAGAGACGTAGCAAATGATGATGAAAGCTACCATTTTTGCGACCATAAGGAAGTTTGCCCACTTCAAGCACCACTGCAACCTCACTTCCCGACTCTGCAGCTCTCAAAAACTGAGCTTCTATCTCTCTCGCAACCTCAGGCACCCCACGCGGTGGCACTGCATTACTCCTTCTTCTCACTTGATCCCCACCGTCCCCAACAACTTTCTTCTCCACGACATGAATCTCATACCCCTTGTCTTCTTTCTCAACCGACACGCTTGGCCTAGTCTGATACAGAGAAGCCTGACCACCACCACCACTAGTACTAGCACCACCTGAGTTACCTGTCACCTCTTTCTTCTCCTCCACTGCCGAAAGAACCGGAGGTTTCCCGGAGACGAGTTTCTGTTTCCCATGAACTTCCTTAATAACCTCGTGATGGAAATCATCTTCCAAATCCGGAATACCTTCTTCCTCTCTAACATCTCTCGAGTCTTGAGTAAGACTGTAAGGAGCGTAGTCGAAAAGGTTCAAAAAGTCCCAACCTTCCGACCTCGGCGGCGGCGGAGGAGGCGGTTTCAACGACGAAGAGGAAGAAGAGTCCAAGTAAGGATCACTCGAATTGGGTGGGTAAAGGTATGAACTTGATGATGACTCGCCCATGTAAACTCTCTGAGGACTCGAGGGTCTCTGCTCATAGACTAAAGAAGGAGCCATCGAACTATTCTTCATATAGTTCATATGCAAATACGGACCTTGACCCTTGTCTTCATCATCAAGATGGTGATGCAGAGGAGACGAGTGATCAGAGTGAAGCAAGGAGTCGTCATCGTCTGAATCCGAATCGAACTCGATATGACCCGACCCAGAATCCGAATTAGCTTTCTTTGGTGACACCTCATCGTCTTCTTCTTTTTCTAAAGGGTCGTCGTGATGAGACTCTGCTACGGCGAAGCGGTGGTGGTGATTGATGAAGGAGTGAAGAGACTGAGCGATTCCTTTGAGGGATTGTGTGTAAGCGAGGTGGGACTCGGATAAAGCGTAACGTTGCTGAATCGCTGAGTCTAGGAAAAGGCAACGGTCACGACAAAGAGCCACCGCCGGAAGATCGTCGAGCTTGGAGGTCGTACAACCCATTCAAAAAAATCAAATCTTTTTGAAAATTCTTTAAGAGATTCGAGAATCAGAGGAGCTTTAGTACGATTGTAATAACGAAAAGCATTTTTATTAAAGAAGTGAAAGAAAAGAGAGAGACTTTTAAAAGTTTGGTGAGAGAAGTAAAGTCTCTCTATATGAAAGGTTAAAGTGAGAGTTTTAATATTATTTCCTCGAGAAAGTTGCTAACTTTTTTAAGTGTTTTAGAGAAAGAAAAAAAAACAGAGGGAATCTTTGCTTAGGTGTGTTTATTACCTGATTTTGATCATCTTTTTGGGGGTTTGCATTTAAAAAACTGAAGCATATACTACGGATTCGGGTAAAAGGATATTTGAGTTTGGACTGTTTTGTTTTGCTTTCTATTCTTTTCTTGTTTTTTTTTTTCTACTTTGGCATGAACTTGATGACTTAGGCCAAAACCATTGAGTTTGATTATTATTAGGTTTGAATTTTGGTGATGTTTTTTATTTGCTTATTGTCTCATTTTGATTGAGTCGTTAGACAATATAAAATCTTTTAGTTATTAATATGAGATGGTAACGTAGACAATGATTGAATCTATAATGTGGTTTCAACTTCTTTTTTCATGCATTAATTAATCAATCACACAACACTTGATAAAAACATCAATTTTTTTTTGTGACCGAAGGGGTAAAATGATGATGATTGGAACTTGTAACCAATGGCCTTCCTAGTGTAGCATACTGCAAATATTGAACATGCTTACATCCGATTTGTTGTAATAATTGCACTGAGGATCTTTCACTACATTGCATATTATCACCTGCCGTTAAAGTTTCGAGTTCCAACACTTATAAGTTACAAGAGATAGAGATGAAGTGTTAACAAAAATACTATTGTATCCTAAGAAATCCACCATTCCATTTCTAGTCTAAAACAACAGCTAAGAACTAACTCTACAGAAGAACCAGCATATGATATAAGTATTACCTTGAGAGGTGAAGTTACTCTCAAGAATGGTTTTTCCAAGTTTAAACAACCATAGTGCAGCTCTCGTTGATCACGGTCTGCTTCGGATGTTCCTGCTGCCTTTGACAGTAGTTCATAGATTCTCTTTCTTGCTCTACTGGCTTTCATTTCTTCTTTCGGAAAACTAAGGGAGTATATGATAGCAGAGAGGATTATGTACTTAATGAGAAGGAGCGACAGTTTCTGTGGAAAATCGTAGCAAGCAGGTATAAAAAATCGGTAAACAATCTCGCCAAAATGATAAATAACTGTGATCAGCCTTACTTTAATTGAAAATTGGTAACACATGTACCACATCTGCAGGAGCTACGCTCTAGTCATTCGAATGTGTTATTTCTTCATCCCTGAATTCAAAAGAGATATGCATTTATATGGTCCATCAATTGCACGATAACAAACGTCAATGGGCAGCAAAACATTAAAATATATTTAGGGTAAAGATAAGAAGATCTTGAATAGATGTAGGAAACAGAGACAACACGGTATGTTATTATCTCACAAAAACCTGAGAAGGTCAAGACAAGCTAATTAAGGCAAATGAGTTTAATATTGTTGTTGCTATCCAACGTCTTATATAGAATACTGAATTGCAAAACATTCACCAAAAAAATCCCATATGCAGCAGACCAAATAGGGTAGACAGTAAGATTGAACAGAGAAGAGACTGGTTTTAAAAAAATCATTATGAGATACTAAATTTGTAAGAAAATACTACACTTTCCTTTATTCGCAAGCACAAGTTAAAACAACTGCAAAAACTACATGTTAATATGCATGTGATGACAAATTACCTTGAGTTATGTGCCAACTCACAAGACTCCATTGTCACTATCATCATCCTCTACAAGCACATAACACAGAAAATTCATTCACCAGTTCCCCTTAGCCCAAAATACTACGATATGGAGTGTACTAACAGGCACTCGTCAGATACTATCTCCTACGTAACAAGTAAGAGTCTCACGACAAAAGTTTATTAACAAATTAAACGAATGCAACTTAAGTTTGTGCGAATTTATAACAGAACACAAGCAAATTCATAACGAGCAAATTCATAACAGAACATAAGCAAAGCAAGTAACACACGAGAGAAGAAGAGAGAGTGGAGAGAAAGGTTCACTTGAACTAGTGAAATCTGTAAACAGAATCTCTCAAAAGGCATCTTTAACACTATCATCATCATCCTATACCTGCACAAGCAAGCAAGTGTTTGTTGTTAAGTGATCTGCGACTACATCTGTCTAGTAATGCACAGCTATCATTGTCTAACAGAACCTTGGTTCACCTTACACCAAAAATACTTTTTTCACCAAACAAGTTTCAATATTCACAGACATATTTGTTCAGAACAACGTAGAACGTTCACTCTTAGACTGTCAAGAAAAGGTTACACAACAACAATATTCAGAATAACAAAAGTGTAAGCATTAAGTTATCTATCTTCAAGATTTATCAACAATATAATGTGTAACACTGGCGATAACTTGTGATTACAAATTTCAGAAAGAAATGATTAAATCCAGGTCAAGCTTATATTTACTCAAAGCTACAAGATAACTTGTGTAATGAAACGCCTAACCTATAGATCCACAGAGGTTCAAAGATTGAAAGGACAGAGTCAGTTCCTGTCAGCTTGCCATTTATTTGGAAAAAAAAAAATTGAAACTTCTAGAGAATATAAGATTGCATATAATTGTGTAAACAACATGATGATCACAAACGTAGAATCTATCAAAAAGCACCGAAACTACGATCTTAACACTATCACCATCATCCTGAACAAGCAAGCAAAGAGTTTCTTGTTAAAGAGATTTGCAGCTTCGTATAATCTTGTAATGCACAGCTAATTAGAGTACCACATAAATTCATTTCACCAACAAGTTCCAAGTTCCACATAACAATCTTGATACTATCTCTTAGCTAACAAGTAAAAATCCGAAAGGGAAAGTTTATCAACATATGTTTGTACCTAGTTTGTAAGAAGACGAAATACAAACCTAAAGAACAAAAAAGCAGAAATACTTGAACATTAGACACTAAAGATACATCCTTTGTAAAACGAAGAAGAATGAAAAAGCTTAGCGTTAGTGATGAGATGAAATTTAATGAAAACAAGTACAACTTTCGATACTGAGAGACAAGAGCAGCCACTCAAGAACAATGGCAACATAAGTATGCCCTACTAAAAGGTACAGATTTATTTCTACCCGACTGGAACTGTAATCTCAAACATAAAATTTGAATCTTTTAAGTGAGCATAGGAACGACGGTTCATCTAGAAAAGAAGAAGCTCAAAATATTTCACAAATTTAGCATCAAAGTCTGAATCTTTATGTGAACCTTTTGTTAATTGAAATCTAGAAAGATTCACAGATTAGAAGCTGAGACGGGGAAAGGGTTGGTCGGACAAGAACCTGAAACAATCGCAGAACAGTGTCTGGTCGGATGAAGATTCACCTACCCATGAATCCACACCAATATTGAAATCTGACATTTTTGAAATGTTTTGAGAACCAAAAGACATCAAAAGGAACAGTTTTGAGACTTTGTTCGCTAATTGCAAGTAAATTATATTATTGTTAGTTTATGCACAATTAATAAATAATTAATAAATATTATTTATGCTGAGTAGATATAAAACAGGTTTCTATATCTATATTTTTAATTACGATGTAATTTGTTGGAAAAACAAAAAAAAAGGAAGCTGATCTCTAGTTCGGGATCCTTCCGATCTCTTTAAAATCATTACTCGGAACATCCCAACGGCTATATTACTTGAGAAAATGGAAATATTTGGAATTTGGATATCCACAAAAGGAAATTAATAACATTTTTTCCTTTATTTCGCTTGAGGGTCAAGAATCATAAAACAACCACAACGAAATATATATACACACTCTGACTCTTCCTCGTGTTCACTATTCATTATCTTCCAATTCTCTTGGTATTTTTTATTGTTACTCTACTCTGAAAAACCCTAGAAGCACTTTCATGGAGTCTTCTTCTTCTTCGACAAAGATGAGAACCAAATTGTCTGTTAGGAATCAAACCCGTTTCAAGAAATCGTCTCTCTCTTCCGCTGCAAAGAAGAGGCAC
>KE155866.1:71185-83767 GCA_000411075.1 Sisymbrium irio
AGTTTAACACTGTAACAACAAGTCTCTTCTCGAGCCTTATTAAGAGTCTTGTAAGAAATCGATACTTTTTAAAGGATGAATGCAACAATTTTTCTAGTTTTAGAATTTTCTTCTTTTATTTTTGCGGTATGATTCTTAAAATTTCAGAGTTTAAAAACCTGTTAACATTAAGACTTTATCGGTGAGACAAATATGTCGAACGTGAGATGTTCATATTATGCAGATAAGACACATAATTGGTGAAAGTAAGTATCAACCAAGATGGGTTACTTAGTTTGTGTTAATGATGAAAGCATACACTTCTATTAAAATCACAAAGGCTCCGCCAGTGTTTGGGAACAGGAACATTTTTTACCATTAGACATTAAATGAAACCGATCATTTACGAATGCAAACACAGCTTTGCTCCTCATAATTCAAATACAACTAATCAAATCAAAAGTATTCTTGTGGTCATACTGAAGATAAGGAGATGCATAGGAGGCGAAACACAAATGGTGCAACGACTGTTAATGAACTAAACACAAACAATCCAAAATAGATAATTCATAAGATAAATACAACAACAAAAAAAACATAAAGTCACAAAGGTGGGAAAAAACAAATAAATTAGACAAATCTTTTTAGGTTGATGCTTAAGCTCTAATATTGAAATTCAATTTATCAATTTCTTTTTTACCTCAAACACTTTACACTTATCAAGATTGGTTTAACCAATCAATTCCACTCTCTGATGGGGATCAAATTTGATGACACTACTACTTGATGGGAAGGGGGATACAAGTAAGATAATCAAAGATCTGATTGTTTTATACATATAATAATGTAATAATTCAAAATAATCTTACTACCTAATACGTTTGTTTTCAATTTCCTTTTTTTTACTTCGCATCTATTATGTTTAGCCAATTATAAAATAAGAACATAAAATAATTATGTTTTAGTTCTTTTGTAGAGTATCTAATAAACTTTGATATAAGTGCATGTGATGTGAAAAATCCAATCAAGAAAAGATACAAAAACATATTCCGATTTATATACCACCGACCACCTTTTCTATACCAAAGTAAATTAGGAAACAAGTTTAGCCTCTTATATAAACAACTCACAGAGACTCTCACAAATCACAGCCAAAATCAACAATAAGCTTTTTTGCCTTTTTCGAACTTCAACAACGAGAAAGCCCTAAAACTCGATCGAGCTTCTCTTCGACAATGGCCAACACTCGTAGAATCTGCTTCATCTGCATCATGATCCTCTTGCTGGTCACCAATCACTTAGTTCTTTCTTCTTCTGCACGCCTCCGATTAATAGAAGATCAAGATGTTGTTGACGAGAAGCAACACATTCTCTTGAAAATTGATGAGCTTGAGAAAGCTGATAAGGCACGTCTTGATTACTTGTTTGAGATAGTTGATGAGTCCGAGGACTGTCGCGATGATGAGGACGATTACACCTTCTATGGGGGCAGATGAAATCATTGATGATTTGCAAGTTTGTTGTCTTTCTGATTATGCGTGTGATCATTCTAGTTTTCTTGTTCAATAAGTCAGCATTTAGGGTTTCGCACTTACTTTAGAGTTTCACTGGAACTCGATGAATATGACAAAAACCCCACTTTTTAAGACAATTTCTTTCTTACCGTTTGCGTAAGTTTTCTGCACTTCAACAATTATATTTGTTACTTTGATTTTCACTTGATTGTTTATTTTTCTTTTTCTTTTTTAAGTTGAAAAATCCAAAATAGGAATCTGATCGTCAAAGCACATATATTTTACTGAAAGCTATAAGATAACATAAACAAGATGAAGTCTCTCAAAAGGGGAAGAAAAAGATGAAACCCTTTGACAGCTAAAACAAAAGAATGATGAGTTGCTTCTAAGTTTGGAACCAATCACAGGAAAAGTCTACACTGTCAGTGATGAAATTAAATGAAATTTAGCATAAAGTATAAATCTTTAAATTTGGTTGACGACAATTGAAATCGAGAAAGATTCACCTATTCTTGAACTAAAAAGGAACAATTTTTTTAAATATTTTTATGGATAGAACATGAGATGGCGAGAGGGGTGGTCGGAGAAAAACCTGAAACAATCGCAGCACAGTGTCTTGTTGGATGAGATTCACCAAGTTGTGCGTGAATCCCCACAGAGATTCATCAAATTGAAATCTGACTTTTGGAAAACATATATATGCCCAAGCGGATAAAACTTATATTAAATCTAATTAGTAATTATGTTTAGTTTATCCACAATTAAAAAATAAATAAATACAAATAATCATTAATCGGATTATCCAAAAATGGAAATATTTGTCATACCAAAAAAATAATATATATACTCCTTTTTTGCTTTTTTTTCTTGAGGGTCAAGAATCATTAAACAACAAGAACAAAATACGTGTGACCGTGAGAGATGGAGAGACCGTTGAGTCATGAGATGTTAGTTTCTTTTCTTTTTGTTGAATTGACATGAGATGTTCATTTCGCCTGGAAAACAGATGGAAACAAACCAAACCACCAATATATATATATTTTCTTTTTTTGGTTAAAATTGTGGAATTACCACCTGGGAGTGTTAGCTTCTTGTTCCTTTCCATGGCGGCTACAAGATTCCAAATGCTCTCTACCGTCAGCTTACGTAGCAGAGAGAAGCACAAGCAGTACTCCCTTGGAGTAGCCCTACCCCCGGCACGCCGATTCTCTGTTTCTATCACCGCTTTTAACACGGAGCAGTGGAGAACACGAAAGCTTGTGGACTACGATGATGAGCAGCGATCAGCTAAGAGCTTTTGGGACTATCTCGAGGCAGCTAAGGATTTCATCAGACATGATGACAAGAGCCCATCTCGCTGGTTCTCTCCCCTCGAAAGCAAGGCTCCATGTGACCGTGCCCCGCTCCTTCTCTTCCTACCTGGTCAGTCTAACGTTTTACGAGGGAAAGCGAGAAGCTTACTACAATAATTTCGGTTAAATTCAGAAATCATTATAAATTGTGTAGGTATCGATGGAAATGGACTCGGGCTAATAAGGCAGCACCAGAAACTTGGACAGTGAGTGTGCGTTTCAGTTTTTTTTTTTTGAACTAATTCTGTGATGGTTTGGTTGTACTGAGGTATGCTTTTCTTTTCCAATACGTGTCTCAAGGATGTTTGATATCTGGTGCCTTCACATACCACCGAGTAACCGTACTTCATTCGCAGGTATTTCCTCTAATTACATTCTCTCTTTTTAGTTATTTCTTTTGCCACATGATTCTCTTATTTGAATGGCCTTTCTTTAGATCTTGTCGGGATGGTTGAAACAACTGTAAAATCTGAAAGTCAACGGACACCCGGTAAACCTATATATCTTGTTGGAGAATCTCTCGGCGCCTGCATGGCACTCGCCGTTGCAGCCTGCAACCCTGATATTGATCTCGTCTTGATTCTTTCAAACCCAGGTGACCTTTCATCATTTTCTTTAGCATCTGTTTGAGTTCAAACAACCATCATTCACTTAGATTGTTGTTTGAACTCAAACATCATTGGTTACATGGTTTTATTCCAACATTTAGTCAGTGCATATGGCTTTGGTGGCTTATTATATCTTATCTTCACTTCATACCAAAACGCAACCGAGTTTTTGACGACTTTGTAAGAAAAGAAAATGAAGGACATGCCTTTTTCATTCCTATTCCCTTGACCACAAGTCTTACCACCTCGTCTAGATTGATCTAGAGAGTATTGTTGCATCTGCAGCTACATCATTTGGAAACTCTTGGCTGCAACATCTTGCTCCCCTGCTTAAAGTCTTACCAGACCAACTTGATCTTGCATTTCCTTCCGTGTTAAGCTTGATTCCAGGTTTGCATAAATCTATCTCTGACAACCAAATGGGGCCTTCCGTTAATTTAGGGAACTCTATGCCACAAAATGATCAAAGCATCTTCAGAAAACCCCAGTCAAAATCTGGAACAGATTTATACTTTGATAACAAGTGAGTTTTAGTGATATAAGACTGGTTCTTAATCTCTATTGGAATTTTAAGGTGGCCCTTTTAAATGGATGATTGCTCACTGGGTGAGGGGACTTCCGGAGAACCAAACAGCTGCAAACGTTTATCAAGAGTTCGTGACAGCAACGACATTCACCTCTGTAGGTGACAATCTCATTTATAGTAGGTCGTTCGTTTTCCAATGTTGTCGAACCTGGTAAAGAATCTCACTCTGCAGATCCTAGCTGATACATTTCGGAGAGAAACACTTCTGTGGAAGCTCAAAATGCTTGATGCCGCTGCTCTGTTTGCCAATGCACATCTTCATCTAGTAAAAGCTCAGACTCTAATTTTATCCAGGTTCGTGGTATTCATCACTTCACTGTTTTCTCTAATAATCATTGAACTAACTTATGCGTGTATTACAGTGGAAATGACCAAATTCTACCCAGTAAATGTGAAGGTAAACGACTTCGCAAAAAACTGCCTAAATGTGAAGTCCGTTCATTCAAAGACAATGGCCATTGCCTTTTTCTGGTCTATCTATCTCACTTTTGGTCCTCTCTTTCAAATACAATGGCTAAACACTAACTTGCATAGATGTAATATGGATGCTTCATAGACATATCTTTTTGCTTTCGGATATGCAGGAGGATGGCATTGATCTAGTCAGTATCATAAAGACCACTTCTTTTTATCGGCGTGGGTCTCGTCAAGATTTGGTCTCCGACTTCATCCCACCAACCTTTAGTGAACTTAACAAATGTTATGGGGTCAACAGGTTACTACACGTACACATGATGTCCCAAAACTGTCTTGCATGATTATTGTCATAGTAAAGAAACTGATTCATTGATCTTGATTTCTTGTGTTATGGTACAGGCTCCTTGAGGTGATCATGGGTCCTGTGTTTATGTCAACTACAAAAGATGGAAAAATGGTGAGGGGGCTTGGGGGAATACCATCGGAAGGACCTGTATTGTTAGTGGGCAATCACATGCTACTTGCAAGTGACAAAATATCACTCCCAGGTCAATTTGTTCACGAGAGGAACATCAATTTGCGGCCTCTAGTGCATCCCATGATGTTTACAAGACTGAGAGATGGATTGTTACCTGATGTGTCTTTTTACGACACCCTCAGGATGATGGGGTCGGTCCCCGTCTCAGCCACTCACCTCCATAATCTCTTGGCTGCTAAATCCCATATTCTGTTGTTTCCAGGAGGCATCCGTGAAGCTTTACACCGCAAGGTGAGTAGATATCCAACTCGTTTGTTTTTATAGTGGAGTCTCTCAGAAATGAAAGCAAATACTTTGGACATATGAATTTAATCATTGTGTTGTACTGCTGCTATCATTGTTGTGGTATCGAAACAAGTCATCACAATTTACTCAATAACAGGGAGAGGAGTACAAGCTGATATGGCCAGAGAAAGCCGAGTTTGTGAGAGCAGCAGCTAAATTTGGAGCTAAAATAATTCCTTTCTGTGGGGTTGGAGAAGATGATTTTTTAAAAGTAAGCACATTTTGTGTCTTAATTATGTGTAAGATATAGCTGGTGTGATTCTAGCTGTGTAACGAATGCAGGTAGTTGTGGACTACAATGACCAGATAAAGGTTCCCATAGTTCGAGAGGTGCTAAAAGGAGTGACAGCAGAAAGCCCGGAGGTGAGGTAATGTGAAT
The DNA here is from genome assembly GCA_000411075.1 of Sisymbrium irio. NCBI lineage: Eukaryota > Viridiplantae > Streptophyta > Magnoliopsida > Brassicales > Brassicaceae > Sisymbrium > Sisymbrium irio. Next base: position 76,844 of record KE155866.1, read on the forward strand.
TAGAGGGCAGTGTACGTTGGTAATATTAATTAATTTTTAGAAATTGATGTTGGTGTGCAATGTATGACATTGTTGGTGTTTCAAAGGGGTAGCATGGAAGGAGAGGAGGGGAACCAAGCTCTCCACATGCCAGGAGTTATACCGAAGTGTCCAGGGAGATATTATTACTACTTTGGGCAGGAGATAGCGACGGGAGAAGAAGAGTTGAGGGATAAAGAGAAGGCAAAGGAAGTGTACGCAAAGGTGAAGAAGGAGGTTGAGAGATGCATAAAGTTTGTGAAGCAAAGAAGGGAGGACGATCCTTACAGACCTCTCTTGCCTCGTATGCACTATCACCTCCAGAACGGTCTCCTCACTCAAGTCCCCACTTTCCCCTTTTGAATACATTTATACAATTAGATTCATACATCAACGGGCATTTTGGTGATGGTACTGATATCTCCGCCTCAATTTGTCTATATAGTCATATTCCATAACATTTAGGCTCTGATCTCATGAATCATATGATAGCAGCAATCCCCATATACATTGTCAGATTTTTCCTATACAAGCACTTGCCACTTTTTGGGAAATTAAAGATCCTAACTAACTAAAAGTGAAAAAAAGAGTTAAAAGAGTTTAGTGATGTATCAACTCAGGAATGAGCTCGAGAAAAAAAAGCAAAGCTCTCTCTCAGAGAAGTTTGACTTTAGCTTAGTATCATGAGCATTTCTGTTAGATGGCTCATCATCTCCCTCACATACTCTACCATCTCTTCAACGGGATCCACTATGACTCCTTCTATTCCCATTAAATGCTGCATATACATTGCCTCTGCTACTTTGTTGAGCTTGCCATGTGTCACCAAAGAGAGCTTGGATTCTTTAATCATGTTGTTATTTCTCCAGAGTGGAGGATTTTCATACCAGATTAAGTTTTAATAATATAGCCGTTTGATGTCAATAAAAAAAGGTATTACTATATTTAGGCCTAAAGTTAATGATGTTAAAATCCAGTTTAAACTGAACATGAAATCAACAGAGGAGTTATTGCGTACCTGAATTTTGTGATTTTGAAAACATAAGATTGTTAAACCATCATATAAGGTTTGCCATGATTTTTCAACTATATTATCAATTTGCGGTAGTTATGTTTTGTTGTTTTCCCCATTTAGCTGTACATATTGCCCACTAACATCTAAATTATTTAAGACAGAAAAAACCACATACAAGTTGATGATCTACAAAAAGAAGTTCCGTAAATACCAATAAGGATACTCAATTTCAACATGATTCATACAAAAAAATCATGTTGAACGTGAACAGAGTTTTGATACATATAGGAAGGAAAATGTAATCACCAAATCCAAACAAAACCCTAATATTATCTGACTCATAGCCCCAAATTGAATGATTTTATGAGAGATCCGGGAGGGTGAAGAGAGGGTTTTAATTGAAGTTTGAATAAATGGGCTTTTTTGGGCCTAATTTGAAACTTTGTTAGACCTGAATTCTAATTTTCTGGACCGTACTTAAAATCATGTGTTGTAAACCGTGAGTCGTGGAAATTGCATGACCGTCCGATTGAAAATAGATCCGTTCGTAAAATGTTTGAAAATATACCCGTTAAATCAATAATATGTGTTCTTCTTCTTCATTCATTTTCATTTTTCTCCCAAATTCTCTCTCTCGAACTTTCTTGACGAATTCTCTCTGATTCGCTGCATTCTGAAATTCGTAAGTTATTAGATGGTCAATTTTGTGTTTGTTCGTTCTTTATCTTGTAATTTGATCTCTTCTTGTAAAAGTTTGATCTTGCTTTGGACTTAAAAATTTGGTTATATTATACACCAAATAGAGTAGATTCTTTATCACCACATTGCTGATTGCTTATATACATTCTTTGCACAATTGGAGAACTACAGATGGGAAGATGGAGACTGAAACAATGATATTACTTTCTCTAAAGGGGGCGTGGAGAAGCCATCACTCACAGATTCCATTACTTCGAATCTTTGAGCCCAACAGCTTATACGAGTAACAGCACCAAACAGGTACGCTCTTTTACTCTCACTTTTACTGCCTTACTCATTTTATTGCTTTTTGCTTGTGTTTTTCTGGTTACTCATTCTATGTCCCGTTCGGTGAAGCCTAGACCCGAGGAAATTTAACTATTGGTTGGTAGTGCATGTTACAAATGAGGTTTGGGGATGGAAAATATGACATACTTTAGTACCCACGGTTTAAAAAAAGAAGAAGAGAGAGTCTGTAGACAAAAGGACTGTGACTGAGTCAATACTCTGCTAAGTACCCACGGCTAAATCAAAAGTCTTTAGACAGAAGACTGTTATTTACTAAGTACCCACGGCTAAATCAAAAGTCTTTAGACAAAAGGCTATGATTAAAAAGAGAGTATGCCAAATCCACCGCTGCTAAAATGTCAAAAGTCTTCAGACAAAAGACTGTTTTTGCTTGTGGTTTCTTGGTTACTCATTCTATGCATTCTATGTCCCACGGTTACTCATTCTAATCAAAAGTCTTTAGACAAAAGATTGATTGACCCACGGCTTCTAAAAGTCTTTAGACAAAAGATTGATTGAAACGAGTATGCTAAGTTACCCACGGCTTCTAATAAGTCTTTAGACATTGATTGAAAAGAGTATGCTAAGTCTTTAGACAAAAGATTGCTTGAAAAGAGTATGCGGCCTCTAAAAAGTCTTTAGACAAAAGACTGTGATTAAGGAGTCAATACTCTGCTAGTGTACCCACAGCTTCTCAAAAGTCTCTAGACACAAAGACTGATTGAAAAGAGTTCATACTCTAAAAAAGTCTGACAGCAAAGACTGTGATGGTAAAGAGTTCATAGTACCGACAGCTTTAAAAAAAGTCTTTAGACAAAAGACAGTGATTGAGAAGACTCATTAAATAAGCACCCACGACCTAAGGCAAAAAGTCTGAAGGCAAAGACAGTGATTGAAAGAGTTCATACTCTGCTAAATATAACCCACGGCTTTTACTGAGGTGAAAAGAGTTTATATCAAAAGTCCATGATTGAGAACATTCCTTAAGCACCCACGGCTTAAAGCAAAAGAGTTCATTCTCTTATAAGTACCCACGGCTTAGATAGAAAACCTCTGATTGAAAAGAGTTCATCCCTAAGTACCCACGGCTTCTACAAAGTCTTTAGACAAAACACAGTGATTAAAAAGAGTTCAACCTCTGCTAAGTACCTTTGAAAAGAGTTCATCCCTAAGTACCGACGGCTTCTACAAGTCTTTTGACAAAATACAGTGGTTAAAAAGAGTTCAACCTCTGCTAAGTACCCACGGCTTCTACAAGTTTTTAGACAAAAGACTGATTGAAATACCCACAATTTCTAAAAAGTCGTAGACAAAAGACCGTGATTGAGAAGACTCCTTAACTAAGCAAACCCACGAATTACAAAAACTCTGAAATTGTTGGCAGGGAAAAACGATAAAGGATATACAAATGTATTTGAGGAAAGACTCTGATAGGATGCAATACCTCACTACCCACGGCTTAGAAAAACTCTTAAAAATATAAGACTATGGTTTTAGACAAAGACTCAATATAGACAATACTTCTACCCACGGCTTACAAAAACGACGAACGGCTTAATAAGAAAAGTTTGAAGACTTGTATTCATTACTTTAGCATCCATAACTTGCAAAGATCTTTTAGACAAAGACTATGAATGCGTTGTATGGATAAAACATTGTCTTTTATTCAAAGACTTTTGAAATTGTTGGTGGATAAAATGATCAATGGCTTACATAAAAGTGTTTAGACAAACCTCTGAAGTTGTTGGATGGACAGAAACGACCAACTTCGTACAAAATGTTTTCGTTTAAAGGCATGAAGTTGTTGGCAGGAAAAAACGATTAAGGGTTTATGAAGGTCTTAAAGACAGTAACTATAAATTGGATACCGACTTATTGGATGTGAAAAAGGACCAACGGTGGATGGAAGAAACGACCATCGACTTTCTTTTCTTTAGCCGCTGGTTGTTTTTGTAAGCTGTGGGTACTATAAATTAGCCTCATATTTTGTAAGCCGTGGATGGAAAAAAACTACCTATGCCTTAAAAAGTCTGAGACAAACATATCATTGTTCGATTGTTGCAGGCTAAACACGACCAATGGCTTGGGAAAGAACTACCTATGGCTTAGAAAAGTCTTAGACAAAGACTATGGTTGTTTGAGTTGCTGCATGCTTAACCCAACCAGTGGCTTGAAAAAAAACTACATATGGCTTAGAAAAGTCTTAGAGAAAGACTATGGTTGTTCGAGTTGCTGGAAGTTACACAACCAGTGGCTTAAAGAAGTCTTAAAACAGAGACTATGAACCAAAACCCAATTCTTTACAATAACCACAAGGCTGAAAAATTATTAGACAAAGAACGATTAATGGCTGAAAAGAGTTTAACAAAGATTATGAATCAAAAAACAGACTCCACCACAAGCCTTCACAAACTATTTTAGACCATCTGGCAGTGCTTTTGCAAATGAGGTTTGGGGATAGAAAATATGACATACTTTAGTACCCACGGCTTACAAAAACAACCAGCGGCTAAAGAAAAGAAAGTCTTTAGACAAAAAGACTGATTGAAGAGTCAAACCTCTGCTAAGTAGCAAGTACCACGGCTTACAAAAAAAAGCCCCAAGGAAAAGACTGTGATTAGTAGAGTCGATGTTCTAGTAAGTACCCACGGCTAATCGCAAGTCTTTAAACAAAAGACTGTGATTTACTAAGTACTCACGGCTAATCAAAGTCATTAGGCAAAAGACTGGGATTGAAAAGAGTTCATACTCTAAAAACGTCTAAGGCAAAGACTGTGATTGAGTTCCCACGGCTTCTAAAAGTCTCTTATTTCTCATCATTTTAAAAACAAAGAAAGAAAGAAGACAAGCAAAGAAACACACACGAGAAGAAAGAGAGAGCGGAGAGAAGGGTTTACTTGATCTGCACAAACAGACCGAGCCAGATCACAGAGAGCATTGAAGGTTTCTTCTAGCTTCTTCTCAGCGGATTTATCTTCTGCGCTAGTCATGTGGAACTATTTTAGTAAGGAAAAGATTAAGAACTTATACCATATATGAAGGATATCTCCATACTTTGGTAGTAGACTGGTAAGAGAAAATCCCCAAACAACAGCATGTACACGAAGAAGATGGAGGAAAACGCTTAAAACACACAAACTTTATGTCATATTACAGCCACTCGTCAAAACAGAACACAAGCAAAGCAACACACACGACAAGGCTAACGAAAGAGAGAAGGGTTTACTTGAACTCCTAAAATGTGTAAAGAGCATGATGAATTGATGATCAAGGTTTGGGGTCTCACAAGCCAAAAACTCTCAAGAAGCTACGATCTTAACACCACCATCATCCTGCACAAGCAAGAGTTTTGTCAGGATTTGCAACTACAGTTACCACATGATACGGAAACTCATTTCACCTTGGACAAAAAATACCAAGCCATGAATTTCTCAGAGATTCACCAAATTGATATCTGAATTTTGGAAAAATTTTGATAACGCGGAAAAGTCTACGTACCAGAGTTATTAAACCTCTGATTCTTGATGAAACGCTCAGCACAGGATTCAAGGACCAACTCTATGATGTTTACAGATACCTACCACCCGATCCATCCTCCGGTTTGCTTGGTTTCTGCAACGCTTGCTCGCGAGGTTTAGGATATGACAACCAAGTTTATGACGGAACCAGACAAGATACTTGTGAAACATCGTTGATGAAATTAAACAATTCTTCGTTGCTGTTGACACAAAGAAGTGGAAATTTGATACACTCTGTGATAGTGTGATCTTATGACACACTTACTATCTTCTGCAATACAAAGCGAGAAATTGAGGAGTTGCAACTTCACCATCTCATCAATGCACACATGTATTTGCAGCAAGTTTCTCTTTGTCATCAACACAATCCAAGAAACAGATGACCAATATCTCATAAGTATAATGATGACACAAATGTCGATATTGGTCAAGTAAGCAGAATTCGAACACACGAAACACAAACAATATTTAAAAGATAGTGATTTTTATTAGTCTATCGAAACTATTAAAGCCTACACACTATCAAGTCTAATCGAAGCTATAGTATTTCCCTGTTAGATGCAGATTAACCCAAAGGAACAAGAAAATATCAAAAACCCTGATAAATTTTATGTGGTGAGAAATATGCAAAAGAATCGCACAATTACCTGAAAGCAGCCAAAAAGCATTAAGGATCAATGCAAAATGCAAACAGTAAGTATTCAGCCAATAGTTTCTCACAACCTATCAAGCATAACACTAGTAGCATCGCTAATACTATCTCTAAACACTTCCATTAATTATAGGACTTTGAAGCAGACAGACTGTTTACACACCTTCAAGGTAGATGAATTAGGACCCACAAGCCAATTTCTTCTTTTAACAAATCTTCTAAATTAGGACAATGCATGTCAGATGCATATTGCTTGTCTTTAGATAATACCCAAAATAATTATTTTTAGTCTCTCATAAGAATCCATGAGACTAAGATTGACTTTGTACCTTATTCCCAATCTTGATGATAATCACACTGCATTCCATCTTCCGGAATCTTATGTTTTAGAAACAGAGTGAGATGGTTGGGTTTCAGAGGAAATCAAGAGAAGAATTTGAGTTGAAGAAAACTGAAATTGAGAACGATTACTATTATATCCAGCAACCAAAATCGTTAAGCCTAAGAAGTATATTCGGCAAATATTTTCAGGAGTTTGCATAAGAAGATAATACAATAGTTTTCGCAAAACCTCTTAAGCATAATACTTGTAGCATGCATCAGTAAGACTATCTCTAAAACATCCCATTAATCATAGGACTTTGACCAGATAGATTATATATTATGTACCTTCAAGGTAGAAGAATTAGGTGCTT
>KE155866.1:83840-97516 GCA_000411075.1 Sisymbrium irio
GTTAAGCCTAAGAAGTATATTCGGCAAATATTTTCAGGAGTTTGCATAAGAAGATAATACAATAGGTTTCGCAAACCTCTTAAGCATAATACTTGTAGCATGCATCAGTAAGACTATCTCTAAAACATCCCATTAATCATAGGACTTTGACCAGATAGATTATATATTATGTACCTTCAAGGTAGAAGAATTAGGTGCTTCGCTGAAGCAATTCAACAGCAAGTTCATCCAGTATTCCAATGCTTATACTAGAATCATGTAAATGCAGTTTGGTGCCGTTGCCGGGACTTGAACCCGGGTCTCTCGGGTGAAAGCCGAGTATCCTGACCAACTAGACTACAACGGCTATTGATTACAGAGTTACCATATGTTCTTTAAGAAAAATATTCCAAATTTTATACCAAATTAACAAAATACAAATATCAGCATGTTGTGAAGAGGAAAAGAAGGACTTTTGGTGAAAGCATTTTTTCTGAACTTTCAAATCTTCATCAACTAACTAGTTAATGACAATCATATTTTGATTCCGCCACCTACAAAACAAAACACAAAACACAAAACAAGCAACCCCACAAAACCTAACAAGCCTAAAAGTCTAAACCCAAATCAAAACAGGACACTAACAAAAGCAATACACACGAGAAGACCAAAGAAAGAAAGAGAGAAAGAGGAGAGAAGGGTTTACTTTGAACTCCTGGAATGTGTAAAGAGCATTGATCAAGGTTAGGTGTATCACAAACGCAGAGTCTGTCAAGAAGCAAGAGTTTGTTGTTAAGAGATTTGCATCTTGGTCTAATCTTGTACTGCACAGCTATCACTGAAATTCATTTTTACCTTGGACAAGCTCATGTCCGAGACTAAGATTGACTTTGTTCCTCATTCCAGAATCTTATTTGCCTAGTAAAGAAAAAACAAATATAGAAGACAGGTTACTACAGTATTTTCCTCTATAATCTTGTGTACAAAAGAGAGACGTGATTTCTATCTTGACAAAACTCTTGAAGTGTGGAACAGGGCCACTTGTCGATAGCTTAATCAAAGCATACACAGATCTCTTGTCGTCCTCGTCGTCTAAACATAAACAATTCCAATCAGCAATGTAAACCCTATCTCTTTCTTTAAGAGCGCCAAATACGAATCTGACCATCAAAGGTAAAGAAAGATGAAAAAAAACTAAAGTCGTTAGTGATGAGATGAAATAAAATAAAAAAGATTTGTGCCGTTGCCGGAACTTGAACCCGGGTCTCTCGGGTGAGAGCCGAGTATCCTGACTAACTTTAACATGATAACAGGCACTCGTGGGAGACTATCACAAGCAAGCAACAGTTGATGTTAACAAACATGAACAAATGCAACATAAGTTTGTGCCAATTTCATACGAACCCCTAACAAATACCCTAAGAACAAAAATCAGAAAAGAGTTTAAGCATAACATTTTCCGAAAGACTCGGTTTCCATAACCAGGCTCGTGTTTACTCTAACTAGTTAATGAAAATCAAATTTTGATTCCGCCACATAAAAAAAAACGAATTCGAGAGCCCAATAAACCAAAACAGAACACACGCAAGCAACCCCACAAAACCTAACACAAGCAAGCAAGAGTTTGGTGTTTACTTTGAACTCGTGAAATGTGTAAACAGCATTGATCACAAAGGGAAAATCTCTCAAGAAGATACGATCTTAACATAAGCAAGCAAGAGTTTGTTGTTAAGAGATTTGCAACTAGGTCTGCCTTGTAATGCACAACACGATGAAGATGAATCCTTTGTCAGCTAAAACAAAAGAATGATGAGTTTCCCTCTTAATGATTGCTTCTATGTTTGGAACTAATCAACCAATCAAAGGGAAAGAAAGGAGAATGAAAAATCTAGTGTGCAGTGATAAAGTATGAATCTTTCAATATGACAATTAAAATCGAGAAAGATTCACATAATTCATGAATAAAAAAGGAACAATTTTTATTAATTTTTTTATGGACAGAACATGGGAGGGCGAGAGGGTTGGTCGGAGAAGAACCTGAAACAATGGCAGCAGAGGGTCTGGTCGGATGAAGAAACCTGAGACGGCTAGCGGGTTGGTCGGAAACAATTGCAGCAAAATCTCTCTCTTTCTCTCTTAAGAGTGACATTGGAAGTGGATCGGAAGAAATTAGTAAAACATAATTAATAAAATAAAATAAATAATAATGTCTAGAAAGGAAAGTAACCTCGGAAGGATCCGTCCGATCTCTTTTCATCCAATCAATTAATATGATTATCCCAACGGCTATATTACAAACTAATTTGAGAAAATGGAAATATGCATGCCCATAAACAAAAAAACGAAAACTAATAACGTATTTTCGCTTGAGGGTCAAGATTCAAGAATCATAACACAACAACATATAGACACGACCTTCACTATTCATCATCCTTCAATTCTCTTGCTACTTTTATTGTTACTCTAGTCTGAAAAACCCTAGAAACACTTTTGTAAGTTTGTTTTTCTTTTTGACTAAAAACCATTAATGGATTCTTCTTCTTCTTCTTCGACAAAGATGAGAACCAAATTGTCTGTTAGGCATCAAACCCGTTTCAAGAAATCGTCTCTCTCTTCCGCTGCAAAGAAGAGGCACTCGGATCTTTCTTCCAGAGAAAATACCATCTTCAAGAAAGCTACCGAGCTTTCTATATTGTGCGATGTCGAAGTCTGCGTTCTCTATTACGGTCGCGACGGAAAACTCATCAAGACTTTGCCCGAGGATCAGTCCAAGGTCAGAGACATGGCCGAGAGGTTTCAGAACTTGAGCGAGAAAGAAAAGTTCAAGAAACGCACCAATCTTTCTCAGTTTCTAAACAAGAAGATCAAAGACGAGATGAAGAGATGTCTTGAAAACAACGACAACACATTCTTACACAAAGTCTTGGAGTTTGAGGATTCTTTACGAACTAAGTTACGGATACTTGAAAATAAACAGACTGATGAGCCAGATCATCAAAATCAGAATCTTGCGGTTTCTTCGTCGTCTAGCTTCCTCTCTGCGGATGATAGGTCTTCTTCAGTACTAATCAACGATCCATTGATGATGAACTTATCAACATCGTCGCAAATTTATGATCAGAGTCGTGCTCCTTCATCCAGCTTCACAACAACTCATTTATCTCCAACCCTAATTGGNTCTCTCTCTTCCGCTGCAAAGAAGAGGCACTCGGATCTTTCTTCCAGAGAAAATACCATCTTCAAGAAAGCTACCGAGCTTTCTATATTGTGCGATGTCGAAGTCTGCGTTCTCTATTACGGTCGCGACGGAAAACTCATCAAGACTTTGCCCGAGGATCAGTCCAAGGTCAGAGACATGGCCGAGAGGTTTCAGAACTTGAGCGAGAAAGAAAAGTTCAAGAAACGCACCAATCTTTCTCAGTTTCTAAACAAGAAGATCAAAGACGAGATGAAGAGATGTCTTGAAAACAACGACAACACATTCTTACACAAAGTCTTGGAGTTTGAGGATTCTTTACGAACTAAGTTACGGATACTTGAAAATAAACAGACTGATGAGCCAGATCATCAAAATCAGAATCTTGCGGTTTCTTCGTCGTCTAGCTTCCTCTCTGCGGATGATAGGTCTTCTTCAGTACTAATCAACGATCCATTGATGATGAACTTATCAACATCGTCGCAAATTTATGATCAGAGTCGTGCTCCTTCATCCAGCTTCACAACAACTCATTTATCTCCAACCCTAATTGGTGATCCTTGTCAACAACAATGGACAGAACCACCGTTACCTAATCATCTCAGTGGTGTTTACTCTGACAGCTTCACAACTGATTCATTGAATCATCGCCCGGGAAAGTTTTCAATCTTTCTATTTAACCATGACAGCGGTAGCATCTCTCAACTCCCCGACTCTGTTTCAAGCTTTGATCAAGCCACAACTCCTCTCAATGCGGGTTTTCTTGGGTCGCAAGGCTTTGGTCTAAGAAGCTGCAGCAACAACATTGGTCTTCCCACGGTGATTCCTCCTCATCAGATGCAGACACAAGACCCACTTCTCCACTTTGGTCAGTTTGTGGCGCCCAATCAGTTCTAGATCTAATGATCTTATTAGTTAGGTCTGCAAGGTTTTTATTTTTGGTCATATTTGTATTTGTTATTATATCCTCGAGTTCATGATTGAGCTTAACACTGTAACAACAAGTCTCTTCTCGAGCCTTATTAAGAGTTTTGTACTAAATCGATACTTCTTTAAAAATGAATGCAACATTTTTTCTAGTTTCAGCATTGGCTTCTTCTATTTTGCCGGATGAGTCTTAAAATTTCATAGTTTGAAAACCTGCTATTTTAAGATTTTGACAATATCTTACTTTTGCATGAGTAAGAGTGAGACAGATATGTCAAATGTGAACTTTGTGGCATTTGGTTCTGAGTGTGCTCTTTGCATCCTCAGTCCATATCCAACATTCATCCAGAGTGAATTCCTAGGGAGGATCCTATCATAAGGGTGAGACAGATATGTCAAATGTGAGATGTCCATTAATATGCAGATAAGACACATAATTGGTGAAAAACATACACTTCAAATAAAATCACAAAAGGCTTTGTCGATGAGTGGGAATAGGAACATTTTTACCATTAGACTATGGATGAAACTGATCATTTACGCATGCAAACACAGCATTTCTCCACATAATTTATGTACAATTAATCAAATCAAAAGTATTATCGTGGTCATACTGAAGATAAGGAGATGCATACAAGGCTAAAGACAAATGGTGCCATGACTGTTAATGGACTAAACACAAATGGTGCCACGACTGTTAATGGACTTTAAAACAAATGGTGCAACGACTTTTCCAAATGATTTCATTTCAATGAAAAAGAGCCATTAGCTGGGTAATCCCAAAGAAACAGATTACATGTTTTGTTTCTAGATGCTGGCTGCTCGGCTTTTGGTTACCACTTTTTTGAATCTTTACAATGTGATAACAAAGAATCAGCCAACGGAAATGTCTTTAAAAGCTGACCAAACTATAAATATAAATTGGTAGGTTATTTTACCTTATTGAGTTTTTCAACAGTTTGATTCATTGAGGCAAGATACTCCTTTACAATCCAGTTGTTAAACCCTTACCAGTTCTCTTTTTTACACAGAGACACAATCCAAGAAATAGATGACCAATAGCTCCCAAGTAATTTGTTGAAAATTTAAAATAGAGAGAAAAAAGAAACAGATTTGTTTAACTTGACCTTGGAACGATTATTAGATATCACCTAGCCAAACAGCTCTATACTTCCTAATAAATTAAAAAGAATTTTAAAATAATTATTTACGTTTAAAATTCGTGATATTTTTTTAGCCAGTTGTTTTGTGAGTCCATCTTCTTCCTGATGACCAATTATTTATTTATCAAATTTTATTCCAGTTAGTAATAATCATTACCTTAATCACTAATTATTTTAGAATTGGTGGAGAAGTACGAACCATCATTACGTTAGTCACTAATTATTTAAATCCACTTCTAGTCGAATCTTTTATTTGTAAGTGTGTTATTAATGTATTATTAAGGAAATGTGGACGAAGTCACCGCGTGATAAAATAACTGACAACATTTCCATTAGGGGAACAGTGCACAATGTGAACAACCAGACTTTGTTTCTTTGTTGTGTTCTCATTAAAATATCCGCTCAAAGTCAACAGTCAAACAATGAAACAAAAATGTCTTTCTCGGTCAACTCTCTTCCTCGTCCTTTTTAGTTCCTCGCAAACAAGAAAGAATTCAGACAAAGAGATTAATCACCTGAAAACTCTTCCGACAACAAACCAAAAAACCAAAAAATGGAAACTTCCCGTTTTACCCTTCCCTCTCTTCTCGTTGCATTCACCTTCCTCCTCTCTATCTCCGCCCAAATGACCGGAGACTTCAAATGCGGTGGCTCAACATCCACGTGTCGGTCTCTCGTCGGTTACTCAAGCAAGAACGCAACAACGTATGGAAATATCCAAACCCTCTTCGCTATCAAGAAGCTCCGTTCTATCCTCGAAGCAAACAACCTCCCACTCTCCACCAGAAGCGAGCAACCCGTGAACCCGAACCAGGTCGTACGTATCCCGATCCCTTGCTCTTGCTCAAACGGAACCGGGGTATCGAACCGGGTTCCGGTTTACACCGTCAAGAAAGGAGACACGCTCTTCTTCATAGCATCTGAGCTTTATGGAGGTTTGCTTCGATATCAGAAGATCAGTGAGCTGAACAGACTTCCTGATGCTAGTGATATCGATATTGGTCAAAGGTTATGGATCCCTTTGCCTTGTAGCTGCGATAAAGTGGACGGTCAAGATGTTGTCCACTATGCACACGTGGTCAAACCCAAAAGCTCCCTCGTTGAGATTGCAGCTCAGTTTGGAACGGACAACACGACGTTGGCTCGGCTCAATGGGATCTCCGGCGATGCTCAGCTCCTCGCTGAAAACCCTCTCAACGTCCCTCTCAGAGGTACAAAACTTTCTTGACTTTTGAGATTGAAAAGTCTGTGACTTTATCAGTTTCATTTGAATAATCTAAATGGGTCTGAGGTTGATGATGGTTTTAGATGAAAGAAACGAAAATTTCATTGAAAAGTCCATTGGACAAATCTAGTTTGGGTTTGAGTTTGATGATGGCTTTATATGTAATAAAGGAACTGGAAAGTCTATGACTTTAGCAGTTTCAGATTTTTTTGAAAGAAAGTTATGAACTTTGTAACTTTAATTACAGCTTGTAACTCTTCCGTGAGGGACAACTCGTTGGACGCTTCTTCTATGCTTCTGCCTAACGGATCATACTCCATCACTGCAAACAATTGCATCAGGTGCTCTTGTGACGCTTCAAAGAACTGGACGTAAGTGATATGACAATCGTTGAGTTTTGTTTGTCCAATACGATAAGATTGGTTTTTGATAGATTCTGATGGTTTTGGTTTTGGTTGTTTTGTGATCAGTTTAAGCTGTGAAGCCTCTCAGCTTAACCCTTCGTCCTGGCAAACTTGCCCGTCTCCACAATGCGAAGGAGCACTGTCTCTAGGTAACACGACTAATACCTCTTGCGGACCTCGTTCATGCGCCTATGCTGGTTTCTCCAACCAGACAATCTTCGCAACCCTTTATCCAGATTCATGTTCAGGTTTGTTTGATTCAGGTTTCTGCACGTTTTTGTTGTTGTGTCGTGGCGATTAATGAGCTAGTTAATAATAATTTGGTTTCCCTCTGATGAACAGACTCTAGTGGTTCTGGACCTCCTGGTAACTATGCTTCAACTTTAAGCTCAAGCTTCAGCTCTGTGATGGTGTTGATTCAGTGTGCTCTCCTCTGTCTATCTCTTCTCTAGCAATGTAATGGTTTTCCTCTGTCTATCTCTTCTCTAGCAATGTAATGGTTTTTCTTTGTTTGTGAGTATGAATCTAAGTACAGTTCGGATTGAAATAAGAACATTGTTCCACTTGAAGCATGGGTTTTTGTGTTTATCTATGTATTGTATTGATAATAATTCAACTCTGACAAAGATTTAGTCACAAAACCAGAAAACAGTAAAGTGTTTACAAAGAAGTTGAAAGTAATTCTTCTTGGAAGAGCATCATCGCAATCTAAGCGACAAAACAATGTCACAAGAAAACGATGTCTTTTGTGTGTTTAGTGGGAAGTTTCGAAACCCAATTCGAGTTGTGCCGAAAGAAGGTGGAAAAATATAGGTAAGTGGTGTGAATCATACCACTACTTTTCTCGAGTTGTGATGATTACGCAAGTGGAAATTGGAATTGTCAAGTCAATCCAAAATTTGCAATGACTGCGTCAACGACCACTTCTAAAAAGACAAATTCAGACGTTTGATCAATGGGAATCATACCACACAACCTAATATTTAAAGTGGCACTAATTTTACATCCCTCGCGAAGTTTTGAATACCAGTAAAAGGTGAAACAGACTGATGTCCTTTTGCATACACTAAAATAACTTCTATGGACAAGGAAAGAAGGAGAACTTACTTGTGTAAACATCAGAGCCTATCTCAGGTTCATAAGCTCGTGTGAAAATCAGGACAGGGAACCATACTTTGATCGGCTTCTAGAGCTGTCTTGTAAGCAGATAATTTTGCTAACAGATTCACAACTGAAGCTGAGAAATTGCCACTTGGATCATTCTTTTAGATATAGGCCAATCAAATGAAGAGCAACAAACAACCTAAGAAAGGCCCATATAAAAAGAAACAAATGTACGAACTCAACTAAACTACTAACTTGTCTTCTACCAAACAAAACAATGAACAAAAAATAAAAGTTGACCGCCGAAAAGAAAACAACTTTGAGCGTTCAAGATCTCTCTGATTGCTTCGCCTTGACGGAATCTGGCAGCAACCCATTACCTAACAAGACAAAAGAAAAGCAAAACAATCCCAAAGATTAAATTTTTAAGACAGAGAGATCAAGAAAATGCGTCTAGTCCACAATTGAAAATCAAGATGCAATCAAGAACCGTCGTCGGTTTACCTCCGGCGTTTTCTCTCTTCCCTAGCTTACACACACCGCACAAAACCTTCACTTTCCATCAAATCCTGGTTCTCATCATCACCTTCGTAGCCTATGCTTCGTTTCACGCCTCTCGTAAACCTCCAAGCATCGTCAAGAGCGTTCTTGGACCTTCCGTTGGAGATTCGAATTCTACTTCGGTTGATAATGGATGGGCTCCTTTTAATGGAACCAAAGGAACACAGAGACTCGGCGAGCTCGATCTAGCTTTCCTTTCTTCGTATGCTTTGGGTATGTATTTCGCAGGGCATTTGGGAGATAGAGTCGATTTGAGGATGTTTCTTGTGTTTGGTATGATGGGAAGTGGGATCCTCACTGTTGTGTTCGGTTTAGGGTATTGGATGGATGTGCATTTGCTTGGTTTTTACTTGACTGTACAGATTGTTTGTGGTTTGTTTCAATCTATTGGATGGCCTTGTGTTGTCTCTGTGGTTGGGAACTGGTGTGGGAAAGAGAAACGTGGGTTGATCATGGGTGTGTGGAACTCTCATACTTCTGTTGGGAACATTGTTGGTTCGGTTGTAGCTTCCTCGGTGCTTGATTCTGGATGGGGGTGGTCTTTTGCTTTGCCTGGTGCTTTGGTGATTGTGTCTGGATTGGTTGTGTTTATGTGTCTTGTTGTGAGTCCTCATGATTTGGGGTTTGAAGAACCGGGGAAAGAGATTGAGATGAGTTTAGCTGAGAATGTAGTAGAGGAGGAAAGTCAGAGAAAAACTGAAGCTGATGATGTAGGGCTTCTTGAAACTGTTGAATTGGATGATGATGATGATGATTCCTTGTCAGCTATTGGTTTTCTTGAAGCGTGGAGATTGCCTGGTGTTGCTCCTTTCGCTTTCTGCTTGTTCTTCTCCAAACTCGTCGCTTACACGTTCCTCTATTGGTTACCATACTACTTAAGGCACCAAGGTAGAGCTTCTTTTCTTTGATTTTATTAACTGAAACTTGCATCACTACGACTCATTGCTCTTTCTTTACTCTTTATGCTGTGAAAAACAGCTGTTGCGGGTGTTTATCTCTCTCACAAAACCGCTGGGATTCTCTCGACAGTATTTGACATTGGAGGAGTGTTTGGTGGGATATCAGCAGGGTTCATTTCAGATAAAATCAAAGCACGTGCCCTCACATCGATCGCGTTCTTTTCTCTCTCAATTCCTGTCTTAATCATGTACAGAATCTATGGGAGTGTGTCCATGTTCATCAACATCGGTTTGATGTTTGCATCCGGGTTATTAGTAAATGGTCCTTATGCACTCATAACCACAGCCGTTGCAGCTGATCTTGGAACACAAGACTCTATTAAAGGGAACGGTCGGGCGGTGGCGACGGTAACAGCTATTATAGACGGTACTGGTTCGGTTGGGGCGGCCCTGGGACCACTGCTCGTTGGTTACATATCGAGCAGAGGGTGGAACAGTGTTTTTTTCATGCTTATTGTTTCGATTTTTTTGGCGGGTTTGTTCTTGGTTCGGCTTGCAAAGGCTGAGATCAAAGAGATGAGTAGTTCGGGAGAACTGATAGCGTCTAGTGGTCCTTAAGGCTGATAATTTTGATCCCAAGAGGATTTTGTATACCAATGTATTATCAGGTATATAGATTCAAACCAAAGTATACGATACAAGTTAAGACACCACCTTGACTTCTTTTCTACCATCTTAGTCTCTAGGCTAGTGATTTCCACTTGAAGCATCAAGACCTTATATTTTATCTAATGCTGTTGGAATATATTTCAATTTCTGACAAAGATTTGGTAACAAAAAAAATAAAGCAGTAAAGTTTTTTACAAGAGGTTAAAAATACTCTCTAATCTCATTCTCACTCTAGCTTTTCTTCTTTTCCACTCAACGTCAGCAGCTTCTCATACTATGAACACTCTTCCTCTTCCCCGTCGCCGCCATTCCCTTGTCTTATCATCATTATCAGAAAGATTCCACAAATTTAGACAAAGGGTTATGATTATAAGAAGCATTTTGTTCCTCTCTCAGGCACAATATTGTTTCTTTCTTTCATCTCACACAGCCATAGTAGAGAACTGTCTATCTTTTACTACTCTCTGCAATATAGCAAAGTATTTCAACATTTTCTCTGAAGCTCTAGGATCCAACTTGTCATAAGCTGATTTGAGGATTTGCAGCTTCAACCTTGGGTCTAAAACAGCTGCCATGGCTAAAATAATACTGTATTCATCCCAGTGTTTTGTAACTTAATCTTCATTCTCTTAGCCATCTCTTCAACTCCCTCATCACCACAACTAGAAAATTTCTTCAATAAACATTCAATCTTCCACACATGAAGAAAATATGCATTGGTTGTAGGGTATTTAACACCTGAGAACAGAGTAGTGATAGTGCTAAAAGACTTCAGCAATTCACAAATTTTTATCCTCTATCCCATTCTTGCTCTGTAGGCTGTGATTTATAACTTCTTTCACTCTTTAAAACCTAGCAAATGTCTGATGGAACGGTAGAGCTCTTACTATCATGTCATAAGCCGAATTCCATCTTGTAGGAATATCTAGAGACATCCCAGCTCCAGTCTTCATCCCACCACTAACAGCACATGCTGCAATTCTAGACCCACTAGCTTTCACAAACCTGACACTTTCATGAATAATTTCCACAAGACTATGAGCTAGTTCCAATCCAGCTTGGACAATAAGATTGAAAACATGAGCAAATAACACAAAAGAACTTCCCTTCACACAAAAACCCATTACCATTAATCATCAGAAGACAATGGTTGATAATGCTTTGCATTTTGTCAATGTTGTGAGCATTGTGGAGAGCCAATGAGAAGACTTCTTTAAACACCAATCCTTCAAGACACTAAGAACCTTATTAGCTAGTTCTTGACCCGAGTGTGGATGCGTTACATCACAAAAAGCTAGAACTTTGTTGTGCAATCTCCAACTTTCATCTACGAAATGAACAATCAAACACATATACCGTTGCATGGTATGTTTTGCAGTCCAAAAATTTGCTATTAGAGATACTCAGCCTTTGTATTCTAATAATACATGTTTCACTTTTTACTTCTCCAACAGAAATCTTTTATATACATCAGCTCCGACAATTTATCTACATATATGCTGAAAATTGGGATTCAAGTACTTATCCTTAGTTTGGGCTTATCATACTCAACATACTGAAAAAGCTGATCATGATAGATGATAAGCTCACTAATCATCTCACTGCCCACTTTAGGATCATACAATAGTATATTTTGCCTAAACTCCAGAGATCTTTTGAGTTAATGATTCTCAAGATTCTATTTCATATTCTTCAATCATTGCTTCAGTTTTAATATGAGTTTTAAGATGAAGACCAAACTATCAAGAGAGGAAGAGGGAGTCACAGTGGAAGAAGACAAATTGACTTGAGCTGTGAGGGGTGGAGAAGATTGAGGTTTAGCGGAGGGTTTGAATTTCGAAATAAAGCCAGGAGGAAACCCATGTTTCTTGTAAAAACGCTCAGCTATATGACCCACACGCTTACAAAAGGAGCAGATTGGTCGACCTTTGTTGGGACCAGTGTGAACGTAACAAATAGCCAGATCCGAGGAGAGAGAGAGGAGGATTCAGTAACCTGAAAAGCAGCTGGAGTAGGGAGAGGGTTTGAGAATCGCTTATGATGATCTGATGATGGATGATTGAATAGGAACTTGACAATCTTAGCTCGTTCTGCCTTTAATTTGAGCCGAAAAGCGTGACCACAAATACAAGGAGGCTCAGGTTCATCACTTAGATTATCCCAAAGAGTTTTTAGAGTGGTGTAATAATCATGAAGATCACGCCAAAGATCAAAAGCATCATTCAATAGAAGAATACTATGATAAGAGAGCAGGTCTGGCATGTGTTCTACTACCGAAGACATTCCTATTTAGACAAGAGAGCAAGTCTTTGAGAGTTAAAACTCATACAATCAAAACTTATAAAAACTAGACAGACCTCATTAGGATCACGGTTTATCAGATTACCAGCTGCTTGATATAGCTTCTGACGCAAGCTCTGTTTCATCTGCTTCTATCTCAGACACTTCGTATCAGCCTCTTCAACAAGTATTGTTAGCATCTGTATCAGTTCCATCCACTGTCTCTGTCTGAACTGTCATACGGTCTTCTGTACCTTTCTATGTCTCTTCTGTCACACAGTCCATGTTGTTATTGTTTCTCTGTTTCATCTGTTATCACGACTGTCTTATATCCTGTTCGATCATATTCTCAAACCAAACATCAATACATCTTCAGGAAACATTAATAAAATTAAGAGATATAAAAGTTAAGACAGGCCCACCGGAGCTTTAAAACGCAGGCTGATGTGCTGTAATTTCATACATACAGCAACCTGAACAAAGCAGCATAAATGTGTTCGTATCAGTAACTTGAAGTCCACATATTGGGATTTAAACTCCTTAACTTACCCAGCGAGCATATGTCAGATTTATATACATATGTTTGATCCTCTAATACCTCAGGGCACATGCTGTTAGCAATACCCGGAACCTATTTAAGAGAATACTATGAATGAGATTTTCTGGGAAAATAATAATTGGTATGAGTAAATGGGTCCAGACTCTAGAGTGATGATATAAAGAGATACAAAAAGTGTTAGATAACACAGCTAGGGAGCAGGCTTTTCTGGATTTATTAGTTTCGCCAAACCATAATTACCTGTAATTAAAAGCTAATTAGAGCACATAAAGTTTAAAGTAAAAGATCAAGACCATTATTTCCATTGAAGATCGGTGCGGAAGGATGTTTGGCGTGAAAAGAATTAGCGCACCAATTAAGATGGGTGCCATTGAAGATGAATATACAGAGACATTTCCCCTCTTTTTGGGTTGATCCTCTCACTCATTATCCCAACACTTAGATCCTGACATATAATATTAACCCACCACGAAACTTCAACGCACACAATTGTTACCTGCATATCTTCAAGGTACACAATTATAGCCTGTCAAAATAATTAACAAAAAGATGTTAGTAATCAGCAACCCAAACAAATATTATAACACAATTGGAAAAACAGAGCATAAACACAATAGACACTATCTGTTACAATATAAACAACATAAAAAAAAAAATCAAACTACTAATCTGAAAACCTCATGGATGCTATTATATATATATATATATAT
>KE155866.1:123573-137395 GCA_000411075.1 Sisymbrium irio
GGAAAAACCCGAGCTGATCACTCCGTTGAATGCCGTTTTGGTGAAAAGTTCGGTTTTATCGCCATTTATCGAAAAAACATACGAAAACGATTTTTTATAAAATTTTCGTAAATTTATCGTTGAAAATAGTTTTATGTAAACTATTTTCCGAGTATCGTTGTTTTTCCGAAATTATTCAAATATGGAAACTTTTCCGATATTTAAACATTTTAACCGTTAATTCTGGAAATCTGGGTTTTGATCCCAACATTGGTGTCCTCCACCGTCTCAATGGGTTCCAAGAAGTTAAAATGCAAACCAATAGCAATTTGATCACGAGTCTACGTTTTGAGCTGATCAACCCTGATCATGACTTAGGTTTTGGAGAATGGCCGAAGGGACATGTATACAATATTTTTTTCCACGTTATATCTTTGGTTGCTTATAGCTGTGGACATGAACCGTTTTTTATATTACAAGTCTTGTGAGATCTTTGGATAAGGTATCGACAAGGGTTCGATTGTGCTTACTTGCTCCGTTTTATCTGATTTCATGCTCAATCCAGACGATCCAGAGGTTGAGAAGGTGTTAATCAAGTAAGAAAGTTTGTGTTTTGTACATTAATGTTCCTTTTAATCTATTTTTCTATTGATGTAAATGTGTATTTTGTTTGTCTTTTCAGGTATCTAGCCAAGACAGCCAAGACGGTGGGTTGTCAGTGACCAAGTCTCCATATTCCTTAATGTATTGATGTCAAGTCATATTACTTTGATCGCAAATGGTTGTATCGTTTAAAACTCTGTTTATTTTGTTTAATACGCTTGATATGTGGGATATTGAGAAACTTTTAAGACTATTGATAATCTATCGTTAGTTGTTAATTCTGATAAGTATGGTTTGTATTTTTTGCCCTCATGATCATAAAAACTAGAAAGATCAAGTAGGTTATAGTTTTTTATTGATGTGAAATAGGTGGAAAATCGACTAAAATCGACTAATGACCATTTTACATTTCAGAATAATTAACGTTCAATAGTCAATTATATATCTACTACAGTTAAGGAATATGTATATGAAAAGACGCAATGCTATAAACGTATAGTCACATCTAAAAGATACTCCCTCCGTTTCTCAATATTTTTTGTTCTGGAATATAAATTTTGTTTCATATTATTTGATGTTTTGAGATTTTTAAGATAACAATTATTAAAAAATTGATTAAAAAATCAAAAGAATTTCATTCACTCTTTCCAATACACTTTTAAGTGTTGTTTAATAAAATAAATATTTTTCTTACTATGTGTTTTTTAACCTAAAACAACAAATATTGAGAAATAGAGGAAGTAGTTTTCAAACCTATTAACTCGCCGGTTCATATCATCATAAATAGTTTGCTTCATTCTAGTATTTCTATACCTCACATATCAAACAAAACATGGAGGATTGTAGACTGCTTTCTCTGCCAATAGAGCTTCAAGAATCCATCATATGTCATGTTAGTAAGAACTCTATTAAAGATCTCTTTAATTTGAAGATTACTTGCAAATTACACAGAGATGTTTCTCAACACCCCTCCATATATGTTACTGTTGATATTTTTGGTGTATATAACGATTACTGGATCATTGAAGAGGCTTTCATTAGAAGGTGTTACGAGGAAGGTAATACATTTGCTCTCTTCATGAAGGGTTCGCAAGATTTTTTTAGTTTTGGCAGACCAATAGAGGGTTTTGAAATATCAAATTGGGTTCAAAATTCTTCTCAATAGTTGTAAAAATCTTCTCCCAAAGCTTACAAAAATCACCAAGTAATCTCTCAAGAAATATGCTAAAAACGAGATAAAAGATAATCAGGACGGCTGCCATTGTTTTATTAGTTTAACGTCACAAATTAGGTATAATTGGTTTCCTCAATTCTCTCTATGAGGTTGGAGCAGGTGCTCCAAAAACGTCTAACTCGGGAACATGTGCTCTGGCGTGCAAACCGGTCCTTTCATCTCGTTTTGAATCCATTCCACACCAACTGCTCCAGCAGCTCCGGTTCTCATCTTTGCTCCCAAAGTACCTAAAATAACCTGACAAAGACTCGAAACACTACAAAAACGATCAAATAACAAGGGTTAAGATGAGCCAAAATCATAACATATCAATATCCGGTCAATCAGTTCTGATTTTGCAGATATGAGATATAGTTATGATTCTGAAAAGCATAATTTATTTCAGAATCATATGCTTCACACTCTATACACCTGCAAATGTACTCCATATTCAGAATGTGAGTATTGGTATGCAGATGAGTTTAAGTCTCCTGAGATGTGTGATAATTGTTTATGGACAAGAAAACTTGATATTTGTCTTGCTTTCTATAGTGTAATTTCCCTTCCTAACACTGAAGATTGGTGATTGTAAGATTTCCCTTTTATATCATTAAATATTTTCGATTTATTTATAATTGAGATCATTAATACTTGAGTATATAATTGATGAAATAATGTTATCCAAACGAGTCTTTTACGTTTTTGAATATCTACATTAGTGCACATAAACGGAAATGATAAATGACCATTTTATTTTAATAATATCATTATCTCTCCTAACAAAATGATAAAGTAATTCATGGAAATGATTGGTTTTCTTTCTTGGCATCCTGACAAAAGTAAACTGGCATTATTAAGAAATGAATTTCACTTCTTACAAAACATGAGGAGTTGTAATATAAATTGTCATCCGAGAGTTATTATATATTATTACGTGAGAGCATTACATGACCACAACCACTTTCAATATTCTGAAATGAAAAACAATTGGAAAATTATAGAAAAGTGAGAAAAACGGTTCTAGTATCTAGAGTATAGATTTTGAATCCATGGAGAACAGATTGGAAATTTGTGTAAAAATTCACCGTAAGTGGTTGATACAAGATGCAATGGGGAATGATCTTCTTCACTTCATCTTTGTCGATGAATTTGTAAGTTTTCTGTATTTTACTTTGTCTTTTGCATATAATGTTACTCTGCTTAACTTCCAATCTTTTAAAAATGAAGGGAAGCAAGATCCAAGCCACTATGCAAAATACTTTGTCTGTTACTCGATTCCAAAATGTCTTACCCGAAGGACAGTGGAAGATTATTAAGCACTCCATAGTTGTTGATGCATCATTTTCTAAACGAGTAACTAAATGTTCATTTTAGATTTTTCTGGTTGACAATACCATTATAAGACAATCTCCTCAGCTGAAGATGGGTCATTTCATGAATTTATTCCGTTTTGATGATTTAATGCTCGATACTTGGATAGATAATCCATATCCTGTTGGTTAGTTTTTATAAATTAAATTTTATTTATAGAGCATTTACTATAATGACATATAGTAATCAATATATGATTACTATTGTAGATGTACTTGGTATTGTTGATCATGTTGGTCAACTGGAGATAGTTACCGAGGAATCTAGAGAAGGACGTCCGGGTAGGGGTATATACCAACTACAATTTCGTTTAAGTGACACGGTGTAAGTTCACACGGTTTAGTTTTTGTTAATTATATTCAATTTATGAGTTAGTTTACAAATTACGGAAAAAAATATGTTCGTTTCACAAGGATTATGAGATGAAATTTGTTGCATAAGGTAAAATTGCAATAGATTTTTACGAGAAATGGAACAATATATATTCAGGTAAATGTGTCATATGTGTTCTAAGTGAATGGTGTGTACCCGATGATTTTGAGTTCGATTGTATTTTAGTTTAGTTATCTGTTCAAAACGAGGTTATTTGGAGTTGAAATTTATCTATATTTTTACTTATTCAGCAATTAGAGACGAATGAGGAATTTCTCGCGTTTGGTTCGATCTTGATATTGATGAGGTTTCCCAAATAAGGACATAATGTAATAGTGAATCACATATATACATTTAATTTATTTGACATATGTTCATGTGATCCCCATGTCTGACTCCGATTTTATATAGAATAAGCCAGCTTACTGATGGTACTATGCCGTCTGTCTCATTTGATGGTGAATCACAAAATGAAGAGGAAGATGACTAGACAAGGATGAGAACGTCTCCGAATGCAATCTGAAATTTGTACGTGTCTGATATTTCATCTCCTAATTAACCGGTCCTATTTTGTACGAATTTGTGTTTTATCATATATGCCTCTTTTTAAAAAAAAATGTTTGTTGTTTAATCGTTACATAAATTTCACACTTTTTTAGGAGGATCAGACATTATTGACTCTTTTTTTATTGAATGCATCATTAACTACTAAATGTGGCACACGATATTGCTTATCGTCGTCCTTATTTCACTGATAAAACTGATATCAACATACATAACTCTTCGGTTGTTAATTGCAATCAATTTATATACCATGTTTCAATCATTGAATGTTCATCGTCATAATAATTTAGTATTGCTCCGATTTCAATCCAAAATGCCATGTTCAATCCAAGTATTTGAACAACTTGCAACATGTTCGGTGACGCAGTGTTCAGACCAATTTGAGCATATCATAAAAATATCATAACTTAAAAAAGTCTTCATATCCGAAAAGCAAAAATAAGAAAGAGATATCATGCTCGTTATGTTCTACATATAAGATGAGAAGATCTGAGGAGGAAATGAGTTCTCAAGGCCCATGGTGCTATATTTTTTAATATATCGATCGTTGCATAGTAGTGAGCGACTGAATTCCTCAACCTCCACCAAGCGTGGATTGAACATGAAATCCGACAAGCAACCCTCGGTCTGGAGCCAACGATCGTCTTCAAAGAAGCCTGTAGATCGACATATGATAAGAAACTCTAAAGAACTCTCTAGGTCGTCAGAGGTTAAGAAACATCGAGGAATTTTGATAAACAACTCTCTATAAATTTTACTTACTCGGTGTCACATGAATTCTCCACATCTATAGGACCACGATCACCTGTCCCCGATCTCTCAGTCTTTCGTACCCGTCTCGGAATGCTAAAGCTTGAGATCCATTCGCCACACATCTTATAGTGCTCTCGCTGTTATAGTCAACATTCCACGGTCCAGAGTTAGGCAAAGTTTGATGAAGCAGTGATATTTTTTTATCGAATGTATATCTATACTTACATGTTATCCCTGATGTGAAAGACCATCTTTACCGTGGAATATTCATCGATGATGAATACCACATCGAACACCACTCCCATAATATCTACATATAACAGTTTTCTATATATATATATAACATTGGCATGACATTCATATGTCTTATGAATGGTGATTTATGACATGATCGTTGATGTGAAAAGTAGGAAGATTTCATACCTACTGGAAATTTTCTGTTACGGATTGGGAGTTCATGGATATTGGCAAATTCCATCAAATACCGAACGATGAAAGGATCTATGACATCGATTTTCGTCAGTGTCATTGCAACCAGCCTGAAGGGTATATTTTGTCGGTCTGAAACCAACGTAGGCATGTCGAACTTCTACGCAGAAGATCTCGATCCACTTTCCCTCCTGTTTTTCGAGATCTTTGAACCGATGGACCATTGCCGAGTAAACGAACAAGTCCATTTTGGTTCCCTTCACAATAACATTAAAATTGTAAATGCGATGTACTTCACAAACAAGTAATAAAAAAATATCGAGATCTAACTCCTGAACGTATAAACACACATCATTAACTTAAAGACCAATTCACTAAGTTGTGATTTGGACTGTGCTTAGAACACAATTTATACCTCATGATTTCATAAAAAACATTCATCGTGATCCTTAGACTAAAAAACGCACATAATCCCATGTATTACTTGCCGAACAAAAAGATGTTCACCAGATTATTATCCCCCTTTGACAAAAATAGAAGACCTAAAACAAATCTATTATACGAATATCGAATCTTGACTACCAAATTTTAGTTTGCATGTCTTTCCAAACCATAGCAAGAGTAAGGATACTTAGAAACATACAGTTTCATCAGCAAGGATGTAGTTCCAGCTAATTCCGTGGAGGGGTAATAGATTGGATAAGGATGTAGTTCCAGCTAATTCCGTGATTCCCTCATTGTAGAACACGGATGAAATTAGATCGTAGTTGACCATTTAGGTAGTTTTGTTTCTTGGATTAACGACGGAAAAAACAAGGAGAGAAGAAGATGGATAATATTTGTTTGAGTTTGGATAGAAACGAGGAGACGAACTGACGGATTAATGTAGTGGTGTTTGTTCGGAGACGAAAAGATATGAAGAGAATAAATGCTGCTTTATTTACTTGGCTAGATGAGTGTATCGTAATAATTGTTGGTATTGATATTTGGAAACTAAAGAGTAGAAGGAATTTTGAGTTCAGAATCAATGTCCAAATATGCAATGTCAGAATTTTTATGAGTCCAGCAGATTTGTTACGACTTTATAATTAAAGTGTACAGTATTTTACGTGTGTCAGAGTTTTTATTTATGGAAAAGATCGATATAAGTTGTGAGAAAAATGGATTAATGTGATATTTATAAGTTTCAAAGATGTGAAGTTATTTTGTGATTGATGCTAAGTTGATGTGTACCAAATCTTACTAGATCTTATACCAATATTCGTGCGGCTTTGTATTTTACGGTTTTAAATAATAATAAAATAAAATCAAAAAGATAACGGTGACTATGATATAAAAAAAGTATGACTCAATCGACGCATTTTTGTCCTTGCACTATAATTCTAGGTCAAATTCTCTCTAGACTTTCTCCAAAATTCGTATCAAAAGGTTTGGCTTTGCATCTTTCTGTAGAGGTTTATATTCAATGCACACAGGCACATAATCTCTTCTTCTCTACATACTTCTTTGAGAGATGATCTATTTAACCAAATTTACAGATATTCAAGTATCCAAACTCACAGACGCTACGATATGAGTATTTTTCAAAACGAGATAACCATGACAAGGACATGGTTTTTAGCATTGGCCGCAATTTCGTGTTTGGTGATATTCATGTCAGTATTTTATTGTTTATATATAGTGATTGCAGTGAATATCTCTAGACCCATTCTTACTTACTTATCTGTTTTCTGATTATCTAGGGTAATAATATACAGACAACTATTCCGCGTGTATTAATGGAGAAAGAGTACGAAAACTATTTCAAAGAGGGTCAATGTTTTTTATTGACAAAATTTGAAGTATGTGAATCATCGATTTGAATCGGATCACAAATCTGCGTCTTCATCTCTATTTTAAGAATGAAAAAAGACATATGTTATCTGATAAGACGATATCTTTGTCAAAGTATTCCTTTGTTCGTTTTGATGAAGTTCACGATGGTTCGGCTTACAGGAGATGTGGAACAGGTCCTTTTTTCGATTAAACGTGTGGGTTACAATTATAGTAAATATAATCTAGAATTCTTAAACGTTTGTCTTCATGTGCAATTCCAGTTGACATGTTAGATATAATAGTCAAAGTTGGCAGACTTCAGCACATTACTCCTATTGATAGAGATAGGCGTCCATACACTTATTTAGAATTCACTCTCAGGGATATCAAGTAAGTTGTTTTGAGATAGCATATGCATTTGATTTATATTGTTTCGATTTTCTTGCCACATTGATAAACAAAAATGTCTGTTAAGTGGATTAGAGTTAGAGTGCACAGCTTGGAATCATTTAGCCATCAGATTCGAAAATTTGTGAGTTGCTTTTCGTCGAAGTGGTATGATATTGTGTTGTCTAAGGTTCTGGAGCATGTACAGGATGCGAGGTTGGTAGTTTACTTTGTATGTTTTCGAGCATTTAACATCTTATTGTCACAATCATAAATTTTGTGGAATATTACCGAGTGCACTCAAAAGGTTATGTATCCGATATTTTATTCAATCCTTATATACCTGAAGTGTTTGGTGCTAGACAAAGGTGAGTTTCGAGACAGTCCTCTCAGTGATTGGGAAAGAGTTGGATTGATATAATTTAAATTTAGTTTGCATTGTTAATAATTCTGTTTAAATGCTAATGATTACTTTTGTACTCTGATTGTTATATCAAATCGCAATATATTCTGATTGTATTTTTATTGAAACTGAACATATTATGATTGTTTTGCTTTTGCTTATGTTTACATCTGATAAACAGGTTTATAATGTGTAGCGATGATGTCAAAGTCGAAGATGAGTGTGAAGAAAATTAATGTGATGAGGATATGACGGACTCTGATTATATTTAGTCCATTTCTATTTTAATGTTTGTCATACTTTAAGAACTTCAAATTATATCTTTTTGTATGGCGATGAAAATTTTAATTATGTAACATATATATGTGTGTGTTTCGTGATTAGTTTAAAACTAAAATTTAATATATATTAAATAGATATCAAATAACAATTAGAATAAATAATCACAATGTTTCAATACATAATGATAAGTTAAAATTGTGATACACAATTTAAAAAATAAACTTCCTATCTGTGCAGGATGCGAACGCAACCTGCGCAACCTGCGCAACCTGCTAATAACAGTAAATTGAAAAAGTAAAATCATCTAAAGTATTTAAGAAAAATAAATTTGTCCACTTGACTAAAAGTATATCTTCTCACTTACTTGGCACTTAACTATTTGTCATTATCTGCAAATAATGCAAATACTCTTTAACTTTATTGTGATAAATTCCCTTTCTCTTTTCTCTTTTAAATCGTAATAATAAATAAATCACTTCTTTTTATTGCACTACGAGTTGATTATTTGACTTTTCTCATTCAGTCACTCTCCTCGTTTTCTTTAAATAGAGCGCATGCTGGCTAACATTTTGTTCATCACCTGTTTTCCGCAAAGAGTTACTTATACGTTGAAGAAAATGGCTTCCAAGACTTTGATTCTCTTGGGTGTCTTTGCATTTCTTCTTATCGTCTCAGAAATGGCCGCAGCAACTGCACGGCAGGCGGGTACGTAAAATTATTTATACGAGAAAAATGTATATATATATATATATATTCATGTGGCTAATCGAACCCGTGCTAACATACTATTTAATGATTTTATCCAACCATTTAATTAGTCCGAATTAAGTCCAAAAAAATTGATTGGTTTCAACGGTGGTCAATTATTTGGACTTACTAAGTCACTTAAGCATGATGTTGCATGTTGTCTACTTGTCTTGTAAGAAAAGACGAGACGGATATATTGAACCCTTGTCATACATAACAAAGCATCTCAAACTATTTAGATGTCGATGAAAATTTTATATAGAACATACGTATATTTAGTGGTGAAACTCATTTTGTTTTTTTGGCTCTCCGAATCAATAATTTGTGTAATAGTTTCCAAGAAAATATTTATGGGGAGAGGAATGTACATATGCACGGGCTAATAAACAATATCTTCGAAATAATGAAGTGTTTTCTTTTGGACAGGCACGGTGAATTCAGCGAGTGAGGAAATTGTGCAACCTGAAGGGCATGGTGGTGGCTATGGCGGAAGTGATGGAGGGTATGGAAGAGACAACGGAGGGTATGGAGGACAGTACGGCGGTGGAGGCCACGGGGGACACGGGGGAAGAGGAGGCCATGGAGCCGAAGCTGTTCAGACTCAGCCTGGTCACGGTGGACACAACGGAGGTGGAGGGTACAATGGTGGTGGAGGACACAATGGTGGTGGAGGGTACAACGGAGGTGGAGGCCATGGGGGACACGGGGGAAGAGGAGGCCACGCTGGACACGGAGCCGAAGGTGTTGTGGTTCCGCCTGGTGGCCCTGGTCGCTGATTTTATATATATTAACCACCATGCATGATTACCTCTATGATCTAGTATACACAAGTGTTGTATGACTATAAGTAAAACGTGGTGAGTTATAATCAAGTTACTCTAAGTTAACGAAACGAACTTCTGGGAATAAAGTTTCATAATGTAGTCTCTTTATCTTTGAGTTGTAATCTGCACTCCTTGCATAATAAAATCGTTTGTAGTTTATGTTTCTCCATTTGGTTTTGTGTATCATTGCGATATTTTTATTCGTACTCTTGGGTCGAAGAAAACAAAAAATATATTCAAAACCGGCTGGCCGAGGAAGTTTGTTTTCTTAAAAGTAAAGCCTAGAAACTCTATATAGGCTTTTCATACACAACACTTGAAAAGTTAACCAAAAAAAATTTGACTCTTTAAACACGATTTTAGTTAAGTGTCTCGAGTTTTTAATTATTTATTGTAGATTTACGTAGAGATTTGTTGGAGAATTTATGTTGAACTCTTGCTTGTTCTCTTTAGAACAAGTTCTACTTCTCACTAGGCCTGGACAAAAAAAACCGAAATCGAAAACCCCAACCTGGAACGGAACCGAAAAAAACCGGACCGAAACTAAACTGATTCTAATTAAAAATACTTAATGGTTCTTAAACATTGATATCCGTAGGTAATACACGAATCGAACCCGATACCCAAATAACTGGAATATATTATATTTATAAGGTATTTTTTGGATATTACGAATATATTTTAGGTATTTTCTTTTAGCATTTTTAGGTTTTCAGATATATTTCGATATATTTCAAAAAAAAATCAATGGATTTATGTAAAAAATTTCAGGTTTTCATATTTTTGAATATATTTTCAGTATTTTAATAATAAATATGCAAACCGAACCTAAACGGATAGAAACCGGAATTTTTAAGTATTCATTGGATACTCAAAATTAAGAACCAAATCGACCCGGACCCGAAAGAAACCAAACCAAAACCAAACCGAAATTCTATAAGAACCTGTATGGATATAAATTTCTTATACCCAAAAAACCGAACCTGATTGGACCCGGTCCGACCCGACGACCCAAATGCCCAGTCCCTCATTTTTAGATTTCTTCTCAAACTATTCTCTAACTCTTTGATTTACTCTTTATTTGCCCACTCTCTTCCTCTTAGTGCTTTGTTCTTTTTCTTTTGGTATTTTTTTTTGTTTCTTCTAGAGAGAAAAAACTATTTACTTTAATTGTCTACATTGAAACTTGGATAATCTTACAAAACATAAGTCACACATACTCATACTACTTGTTACTAATCGATCTTCTTAGACTCTAGACTCAACTACTACTAGTCCTTACTATAGAATATTATACTAGTTTTACAAGCAAAATTAACCAACTAACCTTCTTACACACTTACACAATAACCACTCTTAACACTAACAACTCCTTGTACTGCTTATTACTTAGCTACACTTAAGTTAACACACTCCATCGTTTGGGTTTATTCCGAAGCCCATTAGTCTCTTATTACCAACCCTTTTTAAGCCCAATTCTTCTTTTGTTGACTTATGGTTTCTTAGTCATTGTTGTCCTCTACGAACTCTTCTTCTTCTTTGGTCTTCTTCTCACTGATTTGTCTTCCTTTCTTGTTGCAGGTTTAATCAAAGGCTCAACACTCGATAATTTCACCATTCTTTATCTCACAGTCTGGCATTGATTCCTGTTGATGTAACAAAAACGGGAAGATTGCGTCAAAGAAAAAACCGACGTTAGTCAAAAGGAAAAGGAAAAGAATTTTTTAGGAAAAAGGAAAAGAAGGATTGGATAGGTTTTGTCAAAACAAAAAAGACAAAATTATCCAAGAAGGAATAAGTTACGTAGAAAAGGAAATTTACATGTAACTTAGGATTAAGAAACTAATGATAGCCTATGGGTATAAATATGTGTCGTTGGTGGCTTTAGGAAGGTGTGTTGAATAGAAAAAAATTGCATATCTTCTAAAGAGAGAGAGAGAGACAACCTTGTAAGGTGTTTTGAGAGATTAGATTATTGAGTGATTCTTTAATAGTGTCTTGTAAGAGCTTTTAAAGGAGGTAATCTAATAAGAAAAGAATTAAGAAAAGTTCTTTGTGTGTGTTCTCGCTTTTTCAATTGGTATCAGAGCCAATCACCTACCCAAATCAGGTGAGATCTTGCGAAGATGGAGAACACAAGACAAGTTGTATTGGTCAAGAACACTGTGTTGTGCAAAGAAACATACGGATGGTGGAAATCAAAGATGATGGCAGCAATCAAAAGTATTGATGAGGATGCTTGGACTGCAGTTGAGGAAGGCTGGGAGCCACCAACTAAGACTAACAAAGAAGGTAAAACTATTCTTAAACTAAAACGGGAATGGACAGATGAAGATAAAGTCTTGGCTAAGTGGAATTCCAAAACACTAAGTAAAATCTTCGATTCTGTGGAAAATAAGCAGTTTGAGTTAATTCAAAATTGCAAATCTGCAAAAATATTATGGGAGACTCTCCAAACTGTCTTTGAAGGAACAGATAATGTCAAAAGGAGTCGCCTGGATCTTCTAGCCTCCAAGTTTGAAAACCTCAGAATGGATCAGCATGAAACAGTAGAAGAATTTAGTGCTAAGATCTGTGCAATCGCTAATGAAGCTGATGTGTTGGGAAAGAAATACAAAGACAAGAAACTTGTTAAGAAGCTGTTAAGATATCTACCACCACAGTTTGCAGCACAGAAAACGCCCATGAGAGTTTCGTTGAACATAGACACCTTTAAGTTTGAAGAAGCAGTTGGAATGATTGAAGCATATGAGATCGAACTAAATGCAGAAAATTTGACTGCAGAAAATTCTGTGAATGACATAGGAGTTGCTTTTGCTAGTACTACAGAGACAGACCAATCCAAAAACTTAGAAGAGGCTGTTTCTATACTTGTCAAAAAATTCACAAAAGGTTTCAGGAAGGACCAAAACAACAAAAGGGTCACATCCACATCAAGGTCTACTGGAGATTCTGAGAAAAACTTCAAAAAATCAGACATTCAGTGCTTTGAGTGCAAAGGATACGGTCACTTCAAAACAGAGTGTCCTACCATGAAGATAAGAGGTATGCAGTGCTTCAAGTGTAAAGGTTTTGGTCACACACAGACTGAGTGTGAGATTACATCAAAAACTAGAAAGGAGCAGTCTTTCATAAGAGTTGAAGAAAGTGAGTCTACAGATGACGAAAGTGATGACGATCTGAGCAATTTTTTAGCTTTCATTAGTGAGAGTGATGGTATGGAGACTGAGGACGTGAGTTTAAATGAGAAAAAGGAGACTGAATGCGAATCCACAGATGATGAGAGCCAGGAAAGCGATGATGAAGTAGAACCTGAGTACAGGGAAATCTGTGATACACTGATTAAAGTCACAAAAGAGAATGCGGTTCTTATAAGAGAAAAGGCTAGTCTTAAAGCACTAGTTGAAAGACTTGAAGCTGAACTTTTCAAAGAGAAAAACAACTCATTACTTCTCAAGTCTGAATTGGAGGAAAAGCTTAGGCAGGTTCGAATGCTGAACTCAGGAACAAAGGAGCTTGATAAAATTTTAACAGTAAGGAAAATTGGAAAGAATCATGGAGGACTAGGTTTTCAAGGTTCAAGTGCTTCAGGTCAGATAACTTTCGTTAGTGGAGAAAAGCTTCAGGATCAGATAAAAATCAAGAATGTTAATATCAAGGCTATGCAGAACAAACAACTGTTAAGGGATTCTGGGTGTTTTTACTGTGGAAAGATTGGTCATTACAAAGCTCAATGCTACAGGTTTCTAAACCGCATCAGTGAATTGTGGAGACAGAGAAGATGTTACTGGAATGGTTGGAAAAATCAGATCTGGATAAAGAAGCAAGACTTGTACAGTGGTGTGTACTACAGACCGCGAATTCAGAATTTTCGCTGTAATACAGCTTTTTACCAGGACAGAACTGGTCAAGAAAAAGAAGATATGCACAAGTTCGAGTGTGTCACATCTGAAGCTGATACAGACGTTGAAGAAGACTTAGAGTTACAGCTTGATCAGTTGATAACTGAGGATGCTACAGCTTTCAAAGTTTCAGAAGAGAAAATTGAAACAGCAGATTCTCAGCCAAACGAAGAATTAT
>KE155866.1:139548-161409 GCA_000411075.1 Sisymbrium irio
GAGATTGTTGATGTAACAAAAACGGGAAGATTGCGTCAAAGAAAAAACCGACGTTAGTCAAAAGGAAAAGGAAAAGAAGTTTTTAGGAAAAAGGAAAAGAAGGATTGGATAGGTTTTGTCAAAACAAAAAAGGCAAAATTATCCAAGAAGGAATAAGTTACATAGAAAAGGAAATTTACATGTAACTTAGGATTAAGAAACTAATGATAGCCTATGGGTATAAATAGGTGTCGTTGGTGGCTTTAGGAAGGTGTGCTGAATAGAAAAAGTTGCATATGTTCTAAAGAGAAAGAGAGACAACTTTGTAAGGTGTTTTGAGAGATTAGATTATTGAGTGATTCTTTAAAAGTGTCTTGTAAGTGCTTTTGAAGGAGGTAATCTAATAAGAAAAGAATTACGAAAAGTTCTTTGTGTGTGTTCTCGCTTTTTCAATTCCATGACCATAGGTCCATAACTACAAGTCTCACTTGCCATTCATCTTTTCCATGCCAAATCACAAAGTGCTTGGAATAGATATGTACAGCTATTTCAAAACAATTTTATTTTCATACAGAAATCACTAAGTCCATTTATAAATTCTTCATTTCTCAAAAGTCTTACATGCGATCACACTCCACCGTTTATACACTTAGATAAAAATTTCCAAACGCCTCAAAATTCTCAAACGTGGTATACAAAACGATTGCAAAGCTCATAGAACAAAGCGATGGAAACTTTTTTGGAACAAACAAAGAACATAGATGAAAGTTTTTTGGCGAGGTTTTCCCTGACTTTGTCCGTGTCAACAAACAATTCGAAATGCCTCGACTTTTTTAGAACAGGTCCGGGTCAAATAGCAATGATTTGAAGCCTCCTCACAAAGGGGGTCGCAGTGACCAGGCCCGGGCGACTGTTTACCAAGAACACAGGTTTCCCCACTTGGCTCGGGGGGATATAGCTCAGTTGGTAGAGCTCCGCTCTTGCAATTGGGTCAAGATTTTGGTAATAAAAATAGAAAACGATATATTTGAATACGTGACATGGATAATATATGATATACAAAGAAATTTGTATATGATTGAATATTATATATATGATAGTATAAGCTTACATAAGTTCAACATTCAAATATATCTATAATATTAAAACAGAAGCATTCTTTAGAAACTAACCTTTAGTTATGTAGTATATTACATGAAATGCCACTAGAATTATTAAATATTTTAAAATTTCATTAATGGTAGAAGGGTTAATTCAATTATTATCTAATTTATTCAAAAAATCTTTTAGTATCTTTTAAAATTTAATTATACACTACATATAGTCTACATGTAAGTAAAATAGCAAAGTAGACATCAAAATAAAAAGGAAAATAATTATAATTTATAATACAAAGAAATATAATTTATTATGTAGAAATAATTATAAGTATTTAAAAAAGTGTTTGACGCTAAGTAGACGGCGTCTCAATGTTTAGTGCCTAGAACTCCTAATCCGAAGTTTAAATATTTAGTTAGACGGTTTAACGTTACATGATACAATAATATACTAAATATATATAACAAAATATATAAGATATCATAATTGATAAATATTAAAATTAATATTAGTTATTATCATAATAATTTATTATATAATATAAGAATTATCATAATTTATAAATAATAAATGTTATATTAATTTATTATTATAATATTTAATTTCTTAGGCGGATTGTAAAGTAATCGTTACGGTTCATGAGATTATAGTACCTAAACAGCACCTAATCGGCCCCCTAAAACGGTTTCTTTGAACATTAAAATAAATAAAAAATTAGCGTTGGGTCAGTGCGTTGCACGGATTGTGTTTTTTTTTTATATTCAAAATCAAATTATCTAAATTCAATAAACCAAACAAAATTATTTCAATTTTAACATCTTTTTCTTCAAATGGGTTTATGAGCTTATATTTAAGTTTTGATTTTAAACTCTCCTACGCATGCTCGATACAAAGATAAATATAGTTTTTACAGAAAAAAAATAAACGCGTGACACCTTTTCAGAGAATAATTAGAAGCTAATATTCTTAATTATATAAGATTAACTATAAATCAAATAATATAAGAAATTTAAAAATGTTTTGTTTGTCCACATATATGCAATTATATACTAATTAAACTGTTTTCTATGAATTACAATATACACCAAATAAATTGATATGAATTAAAAGTAATATATTACATCTAAAGTTAGAATAAATAAAATTTTAAAAAATCTAAGAGTATTGAATAGAAAAAAAAATACAAAATATACAGTATATGTTAAATTTAGAAATTAACATAAATGTTAACTCATTAAGTTAAAAATTAAAAATAAAATGAAAATTTATAAAGTATGAAATTTTGGAGGACATAATGTAAAAAAAAATAGTACTAAATATTTGTAGATAGTAAATTTTAAAATTTTAAATTAATATAAATTTTAAGTCATTAAGTGTAAAATTGAAAATAAAGACACAAACTAAAAAATATTAAATTTTAGAGAACCTAAAAAGTAAAAAAAAAGTTTTAAATATTGTGAGGACACATGTCACCTCCTCATAACTTCCTTAAAAAAAACCTTACTTTATTATATAAGATATCATTGTAAGTGAAAAAAAATAGTAAAAATTTGAATATAAGTGAAGAAATTAACATTCATTGCTTCCATCTGTTCATTTATTTATATTGTCTTGATCACTCTTAATCGACTGTCAATCCATTTCAACAAATTGAAAGATTATTGTCTGATGTAAGTGAAGAAACATGACTAACCTCTAATAGATCAAAACTCATGTGCTTATGAAACTCATATACATCAACATCCACAATCTCGAGTCAGACATTTTTTTCTTTATTATTAAAATATATCAGATTTCAAAATTTTTGATTCATTTTAAAATTTTAGATATTTTATTTTCAAATTTTTCTCAAAATATTCATAAAGTTAATACGATATCATTTGATTTCTACAATAGATTATCGTCATAATTAAATTATGTAAAATTTTTTATAAAAACCTAAAAATACATAAAAAAATACATTAATCTTTCATTTATCTTTTATATTGTCTTAATCACTCTTAATCGACTGTTAATCCATTTCTACAAATTGAAAGATTATTGTCTGATGTAAGTGAAGAAACATGACTAACCTCTAATAGATCAAAACTCATGTGCTTATGAAACTTATATACACGAACATCCACAACCTCGAGTCATACATGTTTTTCTTTATTATTAAAATATATTAGATTTCAAAATTTTTGATTCATTTTAAAATTTCAGATATTTTATTTTTAAATTTTTCTCAAAATATTCATAAATAATTTCTACAATAGATTATCGTCATAATTAAATTAGATAAAAAATATTATAAAAAAACCTAAAAATACATAAAAATCTATTAAACAAAATGTAGGTATCCTAATAAAATAAAAGAGAAAATAAAAAATGATCCTCCGTAGCAAGTCATATCAATCGGTCACTGTACAAAGTATGTACGGGTTGTGTTCTCCACAAACCCAATCATCAACAAGATCTAGTGAGATTAAAATCAAATCTATGTGTAATGAAGTAATCAATTCATGTATTTAAAATCGATTACATTAGGATGTGTGTTCTTTGATATTCCACTGAAATTAGAAAAGAGATATTAAATGGATAAAATATGAGTTTTATCAATTTGATATAAAAATTAAGAAAAATTGGTATTTCAATAAGATCGTTTTTTTAATATTGACCATTGCATTTCTTTTTTTTATTAACAGAAAAAGATTTCAAAATCTGAGGTAAATGGTTAGATTATTTATTACTATAATATATATATGAAATTATATTCAAATCCATTCAAACCTTTTCAAATGAAATAGACTATAAGAATCTATTAAACATGAATAATACAAGATTTTAATTCTCTTATTTAAAATTTTAATTGAATAACAATACATTTCAAAATCTTTTAATGATAGGATTGTAAGTACAAAATCAATAACCCTTTATTTTAAAATCTGTTAATACATATATTATAAATACAATTACCAATAAAAACAAATTTTATTTAAAAGTTTTAAATTAATCATAAAATACAATAGAAAATAATAACAACAGTCTAGGTTATGTTGAATGTTGGTAAACTAAGAGAAAAGGCTCTTGAGGTCAGTTTAGTTATCTGTTTTTCTCTTTATTACTAGATTTTTATCTGCGCTTCGGAAGCGCAGAAATATAATTTATATAAATTTTAAAAATTTTATATTTTAAAATTTTATATATTTATTTACTTGAGATAAACTATTTATAGATTTCAAAGTTTAAAATATCTGAACAGTTATTTTTAGTATACATATATCATATAATTTATTAAATTTTAATATGTTCGTCAATAACATTTTTACGTTGTTTTAATTTTTATATTTTCTATTTTGTAAAATTAGAAATATAAAATGTATTGATATTAGTCGGATGGATTTAATTCACATTATAATTTGTTATAGAATCTTATAATCCAAATGAGTTAATTAATCATTTTAAGCCATATTTCTGTAGTCAAATTTTTTTTTTAATATTTTCATAATGAAATTATATCAATTCATTCTTTTAACATGTTTTACATCATTTTGTAAAAAAAAATTATTAAGTGCAACCCGTCATCTATATTATCGAATAATAGATAATTTATATCTTTTATTATCAAAAATATATTTGTGTAATTCTTAATATTATTAAATTTTAGCAACGTCAAATGTTTATTTTTAAATTTTAAAATAATTATTATCACTTTGAATATTAATTTTTGTAATATTCACGTTTCATATATATTAATAATTTGTATTGTAAGTTATTTAAATTGTTTTTACCATTTAATTCTCATTTTCGTTTTATATATTAAATTTTATTTTGATAATTGATTTTAATATTTTATTACTATTCACGATTTTTTTTGGAAAAAATGAAATATATGAAATTTTTCATTTTAGATTGTGGTATATGTGAACAAGAAAACATATATTTATATTTAGTTATTATATCAAAAGATTTTGTGAATAAATTAGGTAATAATTGAGTTTGACTTTTTTGTCATTAATAAAATTTTAAAATATTTAGTAATTTCAATGGCATTAATATACAATATGTTTAAATGTTAGTCTCTAATTTATGCTTCTGTTTTAATAGTATAGATTGTAAATGCTTAGCTTCTGGTGAGTAAGAGCTCTCTGTCTTGATCCTTATTTAGGTAGAGACTTTGATGCAATGTGTCTTCTCCTTTAATGCTCCCTTGACAGACACCTTCTTGAAGATCAAAGTTCAGAAAAATGGAGATGAAGCAGGACCAGACAAAGTGATAACTTTTGATGCAATAGTTAGGAAACAGAACATGAAGATTATGTTTGTTGAATGCGATCACGACTTTATTGACCTTCTTTTCACTTTTCTCGCCATTCCGCTAGAATCTACATGGGAAATATCTGGGAACGACATGACCTTAGGTTGCGATGGAAACTTATGCAAAAGGTTCAAGGACTTGAGTGGTAGTGAAAGAAGACAAGGGTCATCATCAACATGAGCATCCAAATGCGTGTTCCCGTATTATTACAATTGCAAGAAACAGTTGCTCTATATCGACACTCGCAAACCACCTTGGGTAGTATACACCTCGTATTCAAAGATGTTTAAAATATGTCAATATATTGTCTCCCTTTGAAAGCCACATTGTGACCACTACAAAAGCTAACACACAACATGACTTTTGTGGACCCAAAATTTGATCGGTACTACTACCAGGGTATTAAGTTTGTGAAGACAGTGATAAACGATGGTATTGGGTTTGTGAGGAGAGAGAGAAAGTTACTGTATCAGATGATCTGATACTTACACGTAAAAAGTGTAGCTCAAATTTCAGTTTATTGAAGAATTTGAAGAGTAAAGCAGATCTTGGACACCCAAGACTCCATCAAAGGGAACGGCCGGGCATTGGCGACAGTAACAGCTATTATAGACGGTACTGGTTCTGTTGGGGCAGCTACGGGACCGCTGCTGGTTGTTTACATATCGAGCAGAGGGTGGAACAGTGTTTGCTCTTGGTTCGGCTGAGATCAAAGAGATGAGTAGTTCGGGAGAACTGATAGCGTCTAGTGGTCCTTAAGGCTGATAATTTTGATCCCAAGAGGATTTTGTATACCAATGTATTATCAGGTATATAGATTCAAACCAAAGTATACGATACAAGTTAAGACACCACCTTGACTTCTTTTCTACCATCTTAGTCTCTAGGCTAGTAATTTCCACTTGAAGCATCAAGACCTTATATCTTATCTAATGCTGTTGGAATATATTTCAACTTCTGACAAAGATTTCGTTACAAAAAAATAAAGCAATAAAGTTTTTGACAAGAGGTTAAAAATATTCGCTCTAGTCTCATTCTCACTCTAGCTCTTCTTCTTTGCGCTTCAACAATTTTCCTCTTCCCGTCTCTGCCACTTCATTTTCCTACCATCATTATCAGAAAGATTCCAACATTTAGACAAAGAAGCTAACTATAAAAAGCATTTTGTTCATGTTCCTCTCTCAGGCACAAAATTGTTTCTTTCTTTCCTCTGACACAGCCATAGCAGTGACCAGTATATCTTCTACTACTCTCTGCAGTATAGCAAAGCATTTCTTCTGGAGTTTCTGGTCCCTCTCCACCTGCCAAGAAACATTAAGAACTACTTCTCTTCTCACACCACTAAACTCATAAAAGCTCCAAGGATACCTGAATTGAAGTTGGAAACAGCTTCCTGGACCATTCTGTTGCAGTATAGGCCATAACCAATGAAGAGAAAGCATATAATCAAATATGAGCAGAGATAAAAATGCTATTCTATGGTTAGGCTTGAAGGCGTTGCTCCCATAAAATCAAAGGCAATGACTTTCCATCGACACAAGCCGAGCCTATGACTCAGAAAAAATTCGAGCTAATACAAAAGGATGGAGTCTTCAAAAATATTGCTTCCTGCGTCAATTGGAGATAGTCAGATGAGTCAGAGGGCAGCAAGAGAGTGACTCAGAGTTATGAGTTTGCCTTGCCTGCTTTGGAGAATGAATGAGTATAGAGATAGATATACTTGACATATATCTAGAAGTGCTTCTTTGAAAGCTTGCAATAATGACTGCAAAAAAAACATATACATGCAAATCGATTAACCCCAAAGCATTGACTGAATGTGCAAGAACCTATTTATCACGCAGGGAGGTTCCATGAGATTGAGAAACAGCTTGAACTTAGTAACTCCATCCGTGGAGCAGATACATTTTCTCTCTTTGAGGTACAGAGGACAAAGCAAGGGGGGCAAACTAAAGATACATCCTTTAAGCGACTTGCATCTTCTGTTATGAGAGTTACTAATTAAGAAGACATCTTGACAGACATGAGACACACCTCCTTAGACATTACATCAACTCATCACCTTACACCAGACTCGATTAGAGCCCACGCATAAACGAAAGAGCAAGTGTATACTAACTCAACCTAAAAACTGATTTGATTATATTACTAAATCTTCTTCTTCAAGAAAACAGAAAGATTGTTTCATACGCAATCCAATTGGAGGATATATATACTCTTGTAAACCTAAGCCACGAATACCACCAAAAGACACAAACGATTGGATTTCAAGTTGGAGGAATCTCACCTTCCTCAAGATCATAATCATCATGACCATGGCGATGGCAATGGCGAGGAGATTTTTCAAGAAGATCATCCTCGTCGTAATCATCATCGTTTCTTAAGACGAGGCCCAACTGTTTCATCCACCACCGATTCCTCGCCATGCGAGAACCACCACATAGATTAGCGATTTCCATCGTGGCCAAGTGATCGTTATGGATAGCGTACTTGGCTTCCTCTTCCATCTTCTCCAAGGCGAGCCTATTTTCCTCTCGGAGTCTCTGCCTCATGGCTCTCGCTTCCATCATTGCCTTCTCTTCTTCACGCTCTTTTCGAAGCTTCTCTCTGTTCATCTTCATCACAGCATCTTTGCCGCTCTCCTCAACGACTTTCTTTGATTTGACTATGATATCTGAGAAACGAATCATTATTGTGGCCGCACGAACAGAAGAACAAGATGTAGCCATGACGATCAACTGATGAAACTACGGAGAATGAGAGTGAAAGCAAAGGAAAGAATTAGGGTTTTTTTTTTCTCTTTTCGTTTCCGTAAGTTTGGTAAAGAAGCAAACAATCTGATTTTGTTTCGGGTGGCTCAAGTAAGTAAAGTAAACCCTAGATTAAAAAAAGGAAATTGGGAGAAAAAAATGGAAAATATGAAAAGGGAAAAATGGAAATTGCGTAACGGACATTTAAGTTTTCGTTCAAATTCAACTTATGGCTTGGTCCAATTGGAATTAATAAACCGGAAAAAGAGAACATTAATTGGTTATCTCACCGGTTTTCATACTCTGGCTTACTGCATCGATTAATTCATTTGATTTCTTGTATTATATCTCAAAACCTTAACCGTATATTCTTCCAAAGTTCTCACTTCTCATTACAACCAAAACTTTCCTGCTCAATAAGAAGGATCTAATGTAACTTAGCCTAAAGAAAAAAATGATAACCCGAAACCAAACTAAGCGACAAAATACATCTTCCCACTAATAGCAATGCCATTTTGTGTTTATCTATTTATTGTGCTGAACATATTCCAACCTTTGACAAAGATTTACGAACTAAACCAGTAAAGCTTTTACAAGAAGTTAATAAGCTCATTTATTCAAAAAGTACAGGAACAACAAAAAGATCATAGGAGCATGAATCCTTTCCTTTCTTCTTGGGAGATCAAAATCGCAATTTGACAATAACCCAATACAGATAGTAAACAAAACCAAACCCAGTTTCGAGTTATCTCGAAAGAATGTGGGAAAAAAATACAGGTACGCACATCCGTAGACCAGCGTGTGTGAATGAATCATACATACCACTTATATCTTGAGCAGTGATGAATGAATCAATCCAAATTTGAAATGACTGCGTCAACGACCTCTTGGGTAGTACTCTTTCCGCCAAGATCTTCAGTCCGACATTTCCCTTCAGCGATGACACGCTTCACTGCAGTTTCAAGCCTATCAGCAAAAGAAGGGAACTGAAGATGTCTAAGCATCATCGCTGATGAGAGCAGCAATGCCACAGGGTTTGCATTCTTTTGCTCTTCCGTCGTGTCTTTCCCCACGTTTCCAGCTGATGCACCTTGCTCAAACACTGCATACTCCGCTCCAACATTTCCTGTCACAAAGTTCAACACAGCTCATCTCCAATATACTTCAGCAAGAGAACCTGTTTCTCTATTGTGCATTCGATCTAAGGGTAAACAAAATCTTAGTGCAGACTGTTTATTACCTCCAGGCATGACTCCAGTGCCTCCAGCAATACCAGCAGCAGTGTTTGCAACTAGATTACCATATAGATTTGGAGTGACCTGCAAAGTGGATTAGTCAAGTAAAATAAAGCCAAGTCCAAGGAAGCTAATCCAAAGCAGATCAAACAAGTGCTGAAACACTTACCATCACATCAAACTGCTCTGGTCTTGCTACAAGTTGCATACAGCAGTTATCAACAATGATCTCGTTGTAAGCGATGCTTGGATACTTTTTAGCAACCTCTTGACATGATTCCAAGAACAAACCATCTGCGAGTTTCATGATGTTGGCCTTGTGCACTGCTGTAACTTTCTTCCTGTTGTTCAAGTAAGCATACTCAAACGCATACTTTGCAATACGCTCCGAACAGAACTTTGTGATCACCTAGCAAAACATTAAGTATCAGAGACATCCTAAAAATAATAAGACAAGTGAAACTCGGTTATGCCCCCCAAATCAAAACATGATA
Source organism: Sisymbrium irio (assembly GCA_000411075.1). NCBI lineage: Eukaryota > Viridiplantae > Streptophyta > Magnoliopsida > Brassicales > Brassicaceae > Sisymbrium > Sisymbrium irio. The sequence goes on from KE155866.1 coordinate 149,405, forward strand.
TGAATCCTGTGAAGGTTACGGATAGTGACTACCAGTAGCAGAATCTTGTTAACGAAAAGTTCGTAGCTTTCATTCAAGAAATGCGTCTAAGTTCGATTCTAAACGTCCCCAAGATGACAAGAAACTATTCTAAGAGTTAAAATCAAGATAGCAACCCAAAATATTCACCAAGAAACGAAGGAAAACGCAGTAGCAGAAAAAGTTCGTAGCTTTGATTCAAGAAATGCATCTAAGTTCGATTCTAAACGCCCCAAGATAGCCAAGAAACAAGGTCATGGATAGTGACTATCAGTAGCAGAATCTTGTTAACGAACGAAAAGTTCGTAGCTTTCATTCAAGAAATGCATCTAAGTTCGATTCTAAACGCACCCAAGATAAGCCAAGAAACGAAGGGAGACGTTCACCTTAAGGCTCTCAACAACACCAGGAACAACTTCATGCTCAAGACCTGCATACTCACCTTCAGTGTTCTCTCTGATGACAACGATATCAACGTTCTCATGACGAGAAGCTAAACCAGGCAAGTTGAAACAGTTGACCAAAGAAGCAAAGAGATCAAGCTCTTTCCTCAGGTTAACGTTAAGCGAGCTCACACCACCACCAACAGGAGTCTTGAGCCCACCTTTCAAACAGACTTTGTTCTTCTTGATCGATTCAAGCAACCCTTGAGGCAAACACTTCATGTCTCCGTGAACATCGAAGGGTTCGAAGTAAACCGGCGCGTGCATCGCTTCCATCACTTGCTCAACGGCGTTTGTAACTAACGGACCAACTCCGTCTCCTGGAATCAACGTCACCGGTCTTGGCTTCCCGTCACCGGGTCTAGGCATGTAAGTCACGGATCGGGTCTGAGTTTTGGACCCGGTTGTGAATCTACCGAGATTCTTCAGTAGTGAAAGAGATTGCCGGCGAGACATCTTTGTTCTTCTGCAAGCTTTTCTTGATCGGAATCAGATTCTTGTTTCTTGAGTATAGAGATGATTTGAGAGAGAAAGCAAGAAGAGAGAAAAGGAACGTGCTGACTTTACAACGATACTCGTGAAGAAAAGCGTTTACTATTTCTCAAACTTACTGTTATTTTACATAATAGACCCAGATGTTTAACACTTATTACGTTTTAGCACAAAAGTAAAAGAAAATCGTTTACTTTAGTCTTAAACTTACTGTTATTTACATAATAGTCCCAAATCTTAATAATCATTACGTTTTGATCCGAATTTTGTTTGATATTTTCTTAAGAGCCCAATTTGTGACTTTTCATTTTGAATTTCTGAGCCCAATTTTCATGGTCCAATTCGAAACTCAAATGAAAATGCTACTTATTCACATCGTGTTTACCAAGTCTGAAACTTACTATTATTTACAATATAGCCCCACATGTTTGACAATTACTACGTTTTCTAACGAAGGTGAAAGAAAAATGTTTACTTAAGCCTAAAACTTACTGTTATTTATATAATAGCACCAAATCTTAATAATTATTACGTTTTGGTCCAAATTGTGTTTGATATTTTCTTAGGAGCCCAATTTTTGACATTTCATTTTGAATTTACGAGCCCAATTTTCATGGGTCCAATTTTTTTGCTGTTTTTAGTTAATTATGTTTATAATCAGTTAAAATACATATTAAATATGACTGTAACGTATTAAGAATTAAGAATGTCAAAAAGTTGAAGTAGTCTGGTGGTGTTAGCAATCCTTTTGCAAGCTCGAAGTACATGGTTCAAACCTCCTCAAATGCAGTTTGTCCATTATTTATCAAAATGAATTTTAAACCGAAATAAAGCAATAGTTTAGATCACTAACCAATATCAGATAAACCATTTATTATTACCATTTTATCGGTTTTGTTGAAATTGATCAAAATTGAATAAATCATGTATAGAATTTATAATTTTAGTTAGTTTATGTAGTTAATAATATGACTCGATAAGTCATGTATTATATAGTTTATAGGGGAATAGACCGTTTTCCCATATTTTCTTATGAGCCCAATTTGTGACTTTTCATTTTGAATTTACGAGCCCAATTTTCTTGGGGCCAATTCAAAACTGAAATAAAAATGCGATTTTACAACGAGACTCCGAGCTCGGAAGAAAAGAGTTTACTACTAAGTCTGAATCTTACTATTATTTACATAATAGACCCAAATGTTAACAATTACTACGTTTGGCCCGAATTCAGTTCGATAATTTCTTATGAGTCCAATTTCGAAAACTATGCCCATGTACACCCAAATTCTTAACAATGTTATTACATTTTGGACCGTATTTAATATAATATTTGATTATTACTCCAATTTGGAAAACAATGCTCATGTACACCCTCTAGCTTTGAATTTTCCAGTTTCATTTCCATGGAACAGTCTGGTACACTAGTGAAGGCGTTGTTGAAGAACACGAACAATCCGAGGTTAGCATGGAGAATCTTCAAGAGAATATTCTCTTCTCCTTCAGAAAACAGCCATGTCATGTCTTTATCCGCAGCACCAGCCATCGCTCGTATCATCGTCCGAGCCAACATGCAAGAAGAAATCGACGAGCTTCACAGTCTCATCCTCTCTTCCTCAACCCAAAACGACAAAGTTTCGTCCTTTCTCTCCGTCGTATCAATACTCGCGAAATCGGATCACATCGACAAAGCGTTCTCTCAGTTCCAACTCGTCAGGTCGCGTTTCCCTGAGACCAAACCAGGAATCTATTTGTACAACGTGTTGCTTGAAAGTTGTATAAAGGAAAGACGTGTGGATTACGTTTCTTGGTTGTATAAAGATATGGTGCTCTCTCGTGTTGCTCCACAGACTTATACGTTCAATCTGTTGATACGTGGTTTGTGTGATTCAAGTTGTCTGGATGCTGCTCGTGAGTTGTTCGACGAAATGTCTGAGAAAGGTTGTAAACCAAATGAGTTTACTTTTGGGATATTGGTTCGTGGGTATTGTAGAGTTGGTCTGTCTGATAAAGGACTAGACTTGTTGAATTCAATGGAGAGTTATGGGGTTTCGCCTAATAAAGTTGTGTATAACACCATCGTTTCGAGCTTCTGTAGAGAAGGTAGGAACGATGATTCTGAAAAACTGGTGGAGAAGATGCGAGAGAAAGGTTTGGTTCCTGATATTGTAACTTTTAACTCGAGGATATCAGCGCTTTGTAAAGAAGGGAAGGTTTTGGACGCGTCTAGGATTTTCAGGGATATGGAGTTAGATGAATATTTGGGTCTTCCTCGTCCTAATAGTATAACGTACAACTTGATGCTGAAAGGATTCTGTAAGGTTGGGATGATGGAAGAAGCTAAGACTCTCTTTGAGTCGATTAGAGAAAATGATGGTCTTTGTAGTTTGCAGAGTTATAATATTTGGTTGCAGGGATTGGTCCGACATGGGAAGTTTATAGAGGCTGAAACCGTCCTTGAGCAGATGGTTGATAAGGGAATATGGCCGAGTATATATTCTTACAATATCTTGATGGATGGATTGTGCAAATTGGGCATGTTATCTGATGCGAATGCTGTCGTTGGCTTAATGAAAAGGAATGGTGTCTCCCCGGATTCTGTAACTTATGGCTGTCTTCTACACGGTTACTGCAGCGTTGGGAAAGTTGATGCAGCTAAAAAATTATTGCAGGAGATGATGAAGAATGATTGCTTACCAAATGCTTATACTTGTAATATTTTGCTCCATAGTCTTTGGAAGATGGGGAGAATGTCTGAAGCAGAAGAGTTGCTGCGCAAGATGAATGAAAAAGGCTATGGACTAGATACTGTCACCTGCAACATTATAGTTGATGGACTCTGTGGAAGTGGGGAATTAGATAAAGCTATTGAGATTGTTAAGGGAATGCGGGTGCATGGAAGTGCTGCTCTTGGTAATCTAGGCAATTCATATGTTGGACTGGTGGATGACAGCATGATCGAGAACAATTGCTTGCCTGATCTGATCACGTATTCAACTTTACTTAATGGTTTGTGCAAAGCCGGAAGGTTCGGTGAAGCAAAGAAGTTGTTTGCTGAAATGATGGGAGAGAAATTGCAACCGGACTCTGTCGCTTACAACATTTTCATCCATCATTTCTGCAAACAGGGGAAAATATCATCTGCATTTCGTGTTCTCAAAGATATGGAGAAGAAAGGTTGTCATAAGAGCCTAGAAACTTATAACTCACTGATCTTGGGCTTGGGCATACAAAATCAGATATTTGAAATTCACGGATTGATGGATGAGATGAAGGAAAAAGGCATTTCTCCTAATATCTGCACCTACAATACCGCAATTAAGTATCTTTGTGAGGGAGGCAAAGTTGAAGATGCAATTAACCTCTTGGATGAAATGATGCAGAAGAACGTAAACCCAAATGTCTTTTCCTTCAAATATTTAATTGGAGCGTTCTGTAAGGTCCCTGACTTTGACATGGCTCAAGAAGTGTTCGAGACTGCTGTAAGTATCTGTGGACAAAAGGAAGTCCTTTACAGCTTGATGTTCAATGAGTTGCTTGCTGCAGGGCAACTCTTAAAAGCCACAGAGTTGCTTGAAACTGTTTTAGATAGAGGTTTTGAGTTGGGGGATTTTCTTTATAAGGATCTTGTTGAGAGCTTATGTAAGAAGGATGAGCTAGAAGTAGCTAGTGGAATTTTGCATAAGATGATAGACGAAGGATACGGGTTTGACCCTGCTGCATTAATGCCTGTGATAGATGGCTTAGGTAAGATGGGAAATAAGAAAGAGGCAAATGAATTTGCGGAGAAGATGATGGAAATGGCTTCAGTTGGTGAAGTAGCAAACAAAGTTGATCCAAATGCGAGGGATTTACACCAGAAAAAGCATAATAAGTATGGTGGAAACAACTGGCAGAATATATTGCACAGGTATGGATGATTCGTTCTCCTTCTGAGTTTGTCTTCTTTTATTGCCTGTCCTGTTTTATCGTTTCAGTAGATATTTTAAGATGATTTTATTGAAAATTTCGTAGTTCCTTGCTTTATCCTTTGAAGTTCTAGGTTTTGAATAAAAGTTCCAATATTTTGAGTAAGTATTTATGTACATGGTTAGAAAAAAGACTCTTTGATTTCCACTGAGAGAAAATCTTTTTAAGTGTCTCTTCAGAAACTTAATGATTGTTCTCCCTATCAATTTCTATTTTGCAGAGATGACGGTAGTGGAATTGCACTAAAATCTCTGACAAGGGTGAAAAAAGGATGGGGTCAGGGGGATATATCCAGCTTTCAGCCTCCGAGAGTTGACTACTTAGACTACTGGGAGGACGATGATTAGGGATATTGGACGAATCTGTTTTCTACGTGATGGGAAAGTTCAGATGACAGTCAAGCAAATATTTCAGCTGCACGTCATCAAGGATGCAAAGGCTAGCCTCAGTTGACAGGTACAGATAAGATGAAACAAGAAAGAAAACTTTTGCTGTAAGTTTAGTTCTCCGAGTAACAACCTTCTGATATATAAAGACTTCTGTGATTTATGGAAGATAATTTGAACGTAGAGGAGGAATGGACTTGCAGCAGTAACTTTCTCCATCGAGTGGCACACTGTTTTGATCATTGTCTCCATGCTCATGTATACGATTTTAGCCTTATTGTACAGCCTGAGAGATCTCTGATGACGCTAAATATATCCCTATAGTAGAAGTATTTGACACTGATAATGTTTAGGAGTCCGATCTATTTTACAGAAACCTTCATATATGCTGTATAAAAATACGTTTGCAAAGGGCATTAAAAGTAGTATCGCATTGAAGTCAGGGAAATAGATAAAATGACATCAGTGGGTGAACACAAGTGGCTTGGTTTACGCTGGTGGAGAAAAAGAGGGAAAAGAGCCGCCCACTTTCATATTGAAGTCAACTTTGAAGTTTGGGTCAAAAGGGAGCACAACCTACATTGTTGGAAACATATGTAAAGCTACTACTATTATTCTTTTGCTTTTTGTCCGCACAGTTTCTGGTTTCTCGAACAATAGGAGTTTGAGTGGTGCAAAGCGACTAAGTTTGTTGAAACATAGACATACAGATTTATTTTTTCATGTTTTAACAAAGATGTTTAGATCATATTCAATATAGTGAAATGGATATTCTGTAATCCTGGCACGTTCTCTTCATGTTCCTTGTTGATCAATGAAATCATGGATTGGATAGGAATCGTGAAACATTTCCCAAAAATAAATAGGTGAAAAACACATAATAATTCAGTCTCTGTAGTTGCAGAGCGTAAGAAACAAAAATAAAAAATGATAGTACAGTCATAGAATACATCAATACAAGTTTCTGGTATGCATCGATTGTACAGTCATAGAATACATCAATACAAGTTTCTGGTATGCATCGCCTATATACAAAAATCTGTCAAGTCGATGCAGTAGACCACTTACTCTTCCCTTTTACAAAATGGTCTTTTAAGGCACTGGAAATATGTTTACACACTATTCCCGAGGCTAAAAGGTAAGTAAGATTTCTAAGCATCTACTAACCCAGTAGAATCTTCCTGGGTGTTTTGTACGTTACAACCTTCTTGCTTCGAGTTTATCAGGATTGGCCAGTGCTACCAAAAGAACCTCCCAGTTTGATTTGAAAAGCTTCGTGCAAACTTATTTTGATTGTTTGGCTCTGTGATGATCTATATATGTCGATACATTCCTCGAGATCCGCTTCACATGTCAGAAGAACCCACTCCTTATCATCATCCAAGTACTTGAGATCAAACCAGGAAACGTCATCTATGTTGAAACGCCTAGCAATCTCTTGCTGCAGCTCTCTGTAGCCCCAGTTCGGGAGCAAGGTAAACCGTATTCTGGCCTCACCAAATGTTGCTTTCACTTTATAGGCCGCTCCAGCTCTTAAGCTCATGTTGCCACTACCTGGTAGTGAATGTAAATTTTCAGGAACAGGAGGCTCCTTGAATTGGCTCTGGGTTCTTGCGAGACATTTTGTTTCCTCCTGATTCCCATTCTGCAGTTCTGCCTCGCTGTGAGCTTTCTTCAAGACCGCATCAGCATCCTCAGCAACCTGCAGAGTATTTGCAGCATTCACAGTATTGGAACTTGAACCAGAGCCTGAAGATGTTGGTGACCTGGGTGCTGCTTTATCCTCTGCCAAACCACCGTTTTCGGTTGGAACATTCAAATGCTGTAACTGGTCATTACTTTTCAAGGAAGTGCCATTACTGGACATATTTGGGGAGCTCAACTCTGGGAAGCTTGTATAGAATGAATCGAGTGGGATAGATCCCTGTGCACCTTGAACAGAGTCCATAACGAGTTGGAGTTTCTTCAAGGAATGACCAACCTTTTTGATTTTCCGGGAGGGCCATCTTGTTATTCCGTGATGCCGGCATATCCTTTTCAAGGTAGTTGGACAAACTGCAACATAAGAACGAAACCCTGTCACATCACTGTCTGATTTTTACACTAAAGCTAGAATGCATAGAATTTCTGGTTCTCGTCTTAGATGTGTGTGTTTCTATCACACCCAATGTAGTGTTCCCCAGATTTGAATTTAGTGTTACATATTATTTGGGATCCGAGGTTTGGGTTTGGACCAAAACTCATCATATTGGTTATGCTTTTCCCAAAACACAAGAAGAATCAATGTTCATAAAGAGTGAAGCTATTTTTTTAGCAGTGTACAACAATTTCTTACCACCAATGCTCTTGGCTGCATCTTTGAGGCTTCCGGCAAAGTATTGTCGGAGAACATCCAAGCCAATGATCTTTTCTGTTTTTGTTCTTCTCTTTTCCCCTGGTCTTCTACTCCCTAACATATTTCCACCACCCGTCGAAGCTGATTCGGTGCCTGGACCAGCGTCGACTTTGACTCCTGAAGTTGATGCTTGTTGAAACTGCTCAGCTTCTGAAGGAAAATTATTAGGGGCTGGATCAAGCTTGCTATTATCCCGGTCAGATGAGAGCTTGAATTCATCTTTTGGATCTTCATTTTGGTACTCCCAAGAAAGTGACACATCTTTACCCTTCTCGTTAGCCTTTATCATGTGGGAGATCCATGAGGATTCTTGCAACAGATGAATCTCTCTCAAAGACTCTGCGGTTTCTGCTCCAGTTGGCGGGTTCTCTGACAAAACCATGTCCTCTCTAACAAGTAATACGACTTCTAACTCTAGATCTTTGTCGATGACAAGATTTGAACTCCTGAAATCCTGCTGCAGAGTCACAGACAGTGACTTGAGCATTTCTTGTTTTGCTTCAGTGTCAAGGCAGGCTTTTGGAAAGAAGAATTCCAACACAAACTCGACCGAACCATTGCATTTGCTCTTTAACGGGACTGCTAAAGCAGCGTGTAGTCCGGATATCTTGGCGTGGTGCGCAAGAGGGTAGTTGGTCTTGCTAAATGTGGCCACTTCAGGCACAAAAAACAACTTGGTGGCCTTGAATGCTTTCCCAACAATACCTTCCCCCTGGAGCAGATGATGTTCAGAGCATGCCTCCAGAAAATATTTGCTCTGTTCATCCAGGACAAAGCAAGCAGAATCGACTGTCGAAACGCACTGAGAAAAGTTCTCATCAGAATGTCGGGATCCTCCTTTCCCCTGCCGTGCACACGGGGCCCATGACAAAGCTAGAGGCAAATCATATGATCTGCAGACTGAAGCCAAGAAATCTGATATCTCAGGTAATGCAGCGTGGTAGAAATCATTATATACCTGCAGAAACTGAAACATGGGGTGACCTTAGCAATGCATAACATTGTTTCTAGGACCTGAATGAAGTAAGAGTCCAGTGAATGCACCTCAACTCTTGGAGGGCTCAAGTTACTTGAACTCCTTAGATCAACGGCCTGCAAAAACAGCAACGTCTTTAGACAACTGTGATACAAAAATAAAATTTCTCACTGTTATCACATAGAAGTTAGTCAAGGAAAATTATAACCTAGTAACTGACAGAAAGCAACATGGATGCAGAAAGATAGAAGAAGAGCAATCACAGTCCAAACATATGCAGAAGAGAGCTTAAGATTCACAAACAGAAAGCCCGCCGTGAAATAGACATTCAAGCTATGGTTTGTCTAAACATGTGTGGTAAGACTTGAGGATGCACAGAGTAATTTAAGAGGAAGAGAAAAACCTCAAGAGCTTTACAGATATTCTCAAGTTCTGGCCGGTAATTCATCTTCTGAGTTGTTGTGACGATCTCAACAACACCCAAACAAATCCCACTACATCTTTCGAACACAGGAAGGGCAAGTGACCCACGAACATCACACTTTTGTGCTTCTTTGATGCGCGGATATTCTTCGCTTCTAAAGAAACGTACATCAGGAGTCCACTCAGGAAATTTCTGCAGGAAAACACGACCGGGAAGACCTACTTCTGTCGAACCCTCATCAGCCGGGAAATTATAAGTCTCCGAAACATGTCTGTATTTTGCAAGGCTCGAGTATTCTTGGTTGAATAAATGTGGCTGCTCCAAAGTGGTTAGAAAGTTCTTCCCTTCCTGCTGAAATGGCACCCATATCTGCACAAGGAAGTCCTTATCCGGCACCGCCTCGTCAAGACCGCTTATAGCTCGTAATAGTCTCTCCTTCACTGATGAAGACGGGTCTTCTTCACTTCCTCTCGGGGCAATCCACCAACTTCTTCCCACCTCAGCGTCCTCTAGTAGAAACTTTTCTGCTTGCTCAGAACTTGTTGCAACCTGGTTAAAAGGTTCTTGATTCATCGACTTGTCGTTCTTGAGATAATTAGGTGAATGAAGAAACATTCTCTCTGTTTCTTCATTGGAGAAGTTATCTTGAGATGGGTTCTCACCGAAGCAGAGGAAAGGGGTATTGTCGTTCATGGCGGTAGAAGCTGAACCAGTTTCTTCTGTCTGCTTCAGTCTCTTACTGTCTGTAGTCTCTAACCAACACCCATCAAACAAAAGCTCATCCATGAAGTCCAAATCCATGGCCGTCTCAGGGAATGCCCCAAAGCTAGAATTAGGTGAAAACCCACCATTTCCTTCCCCTCCATCGCTACCACCATCATCTTCCATATCTAAAGATTCCTTTTTTATTCTTTTCAATCTAACATCCAACAGATCCTACTAATTCCACAGGTTCTCAGAGACTGTGCTCAGCTCTTGTTCTTCATGAACCAACCAAACCCATAAGTGTCTTGAAGATGTAAAAGACACAAGATCCAGTGAAGAAATGCTACTCTCCTCAGTATGTGTAAACCCAATCTGAAAACAGATGCAGAAACATTATCAAAAACACATCCAAGAACAAGATAAAAACCAAGTTGTTGTCAACTATAAATATTATAAGTGCTTTTTTTTAGGAGAGGATGAGATCAGAAATGGTATAATAATTATCATATAAGCAGCTTCGCTTTCAATCGAGAGTTGACTTAAAAGAGGGTATCAATCAAAGTAGTGCTATCAATTTCAAGTACAAGATTCTCCCCTACGCACATGGAAACTCTCTCAAATGATAACTATTGAAGCTCTTATCAGTATTTCAAACAAAAATCTTACTGACAAAAACAGACCCAATCCCAAAAATCACTCCAATCGAAAACCCACAAAAGAAAATCATAGAGTTATAGTAAAAGTTACCAACTTTATAAAGACTTCGTGCACAAAGAGAGAGAGAGAAAGCTTCACTTTGTGTTTAGGACATAACCCAAGAACACATATAGAGACAGTAACAACAAACAAAGATTTGGTTTTTCTCTTAGAGTTTGATGTTCTATAATTCTACAGACACAAAATCACACAAATGATGAGCAAATTTTGAGAAAGTACGAAAGAAAGAAGGAAAAAAAGTTGTGAAATTTCTTTTTCTCACAAAAGCTTCTGTCTTTTGTCGAATCGTGTTTTGTTTTCTCTTCTCTTCCTTCTTCTTCTGGACACAAGTAGCTGATTGAAGGTAAGATTAGACTATTTTAATCTCTAATCATGTGACTGATATGTGCTTAAAGATTCTTTCCCGAGAAGAAAGTGGACCCGTGATAAGAGCATCCACTGTTCTAATCACACTTATATATATATAACTTTGTCTTTACCTTCAATATATATAAAAACAAGAAACGGTTTCTTGCTTTTCTTCTCCAAGAAAGATCAAAGAGAGAGAGAGGAAAAAGAAAACAGATTTGGTTTGGAGCTGAGATGCTAAATGATCTTTGTTAAGGGTGTGCTAGTAGTTGTCCCCTGCCCTCTCTGTTTAGATTCTTTTGCCTCTGTATAATTATTTTTAGAGAATTAATTTAGTGAATAACAAGTTTTAATTAATTAATTAGATAGTATAAGAACATTAATCATTGGTCTTGATTACGTATGCGTACTTTCTTTCCTTTAGACGGTACTTCTTTTATTTGGCTCGTTCTTTTTCATTGGTGAAAACTTGGCTGTACAAATGAATCTGTGGGAGGAAGATTCTGAGAAGACATGTCTTCTCGTGTTGAACAAGTATTTAGAGAAGACACCTGTTTTTCCGTTTTTCATTTTTGACGGCAGTCCTAGTTTAAAAGTTTGAAATTTTGCTTAAGGTAGAGACTATAATATAATATGTCTATATATAAATAATACTGAAATTTGTAAGAAAATTTGCACTGATCGATAATACAAATAATAATAAAGTATACCAAATCAGATTCCAAAAATATAAGTTACGTAGTTGCATACTAATTGTTCTGCATATTTTTTTCGATTTCTTTTTAAAATCGTACATGACAAGATAAAAAGCTATGAACATATGACATTTTGTTATTTGTGTCATATTTTTCTGTATGAGTTCATACATGATCACATCTACTAGCATGATAATTTATTTTAATTTCTTATCTAATTATTAGTTACTAGCTAGTAATTAGTATTATTATCTATATTATTAAAAAAGGAAATATTTTTGAAACAAATATTTAGTTCATGTGTAATGTACAAAGAATTGTTACTGAAAATTTTAATTTTATTAAAGGTAATTTAGACTAAACATATATATAAACTATAATAAGTTTCAATAAATTTGATCACATATGATCATGTAAAGATTAATTACCATAAATAAAAA
>KE155866.1:176320-188983 GCA_000411075.1 Sisymbrium irio
CAAATCAGGGGGGGTATATGTGTTGTACTCTTTTTCTTTAACTATAGTTTTATCCCATTGGGTTTTCCTAATAAGGTTTTAATGAGGCAACATTAAGCATATTGCAAGCCCGATATGGTTATGGCATCCAAGGGGGAGTGTTATAAATCCGTTGTGTGGATTGCACATAACCAAGTCCGTCCGAGCAGAAGCCCGTGGAGGTTCGCACCCGGCCGCAGTCAACCTTGACCAAGTCCAAGACCTTGACCAAGTCTTCTCCACATCTTTGTAATCAATGTAGCCAAAGATAGTCATCAATGTATAGATCCTTTGTACTCTTATAAAACTCTTTGCTTCACCACTATATAAAGATGGTGAGAGCTAATGAGAAAGACACAATATTCACACTATCTCCTCTCTCACATTATAACAGTTACCGTGTTTTATAATATATTCAATTTTTATCTGGAGATAATTTTTAAGAAGTTGTCATGTATCATTTAAAATTTGTACATTTGTGATTTTTACTTTATTTCTTTATTCAATTATCTTTAATCTAATGACTTATAATTGATGTTAATTTCAAATTTTACAACTTAATATCTATCTATTTATCTTTTATGTTATTTTTTCTATTTGATACTTTCTATAATTTGACAAGAAAATTAAAAAATCCTCAATATTTTCACAAGTGTGGATCAAGAAAGGTTATTACAAAACCTAAAACTCACTTACCAAAAAGACAAACATTGTCTGACTTCTATGTTTTCTTCTTCCCCAACTTCTTTTTCTCTTCCTCTGCCCGTTTAGTCTTCTTAGCCTCCTTCTCCGCTTTATATTTTTCCATCTTTCACCAAATTGCGACTCAAGCCTAACCCTCTTAGAAGGACCGCCGATTGCCAGATATAAGAACGACTTCAGATCAAACCAAAGCTGCGACTTATCTCTGCTCACTAGGATTGTGTTATGTCCAACTTCTTTCAATTTAGTCAGAATCTCCTTGAACCAGTCCCCTTTATCGCTGGTCCTGTAGAGGTTACAAATAAAATAAACTTGTAAGAGAGATGTGACTGGAAAAAATAACAATGGTGAGATCAAACACCGACACTGTCGTGTTCAGATTTGACAGTCGGCAAAGCTTGGAGAGAAAAAACTTTCTTTTATTCTTCTGAGAGTCCAAAAGGTAACTCACGTCCAGATCTAGATTCAAGAATGTATCTTCGTGATCCGCAATCGCATCACCTACATTCTCCAGCAAACCAGTTTCGTAAAGCATAGCAACAATGCACTAGTACTCGATTCTGACGATCTTCTTCAACTTCAAAAACGAAACGGAAAAAGAAAATAATAAGTGTAAATAAATAAAAGGAACAGAAAAAAAACTAAGAACACGATATAAAACCTCAGCCATAGGTTTATCGTATTCCGAGGGAGATCTGTGCTTATTGTTGTACTCGCGTTCAAAATCAACAACTTCGTTCCACGTTTCAATAATCGAAACCACTGTTCTTTACACTCTTGAAATTGAATAGGGTCCAAATTTACTCCACCGTTGGAAACTTTTTTTGGTCGAATAAAATTTTAAAATTTAGGTGTCCACGAAATATAAATTCGAAGCCAAAATTCATACATACCATAATTAGTTTTGGTTTAATGTCTATCAAATAAACTATAACCTGTTAAATATATGAAATTATACCGATATTAACCAATTACAAAGCGGTTGAAACTGATAACCAAGACTAGACCTACACAGTAAATAAATCAAATTTTTGTATTTGAAAAAAAAACTACTTTTTTAGTTTTGGCAGCATAAAATAGTATACTCCTTCTCTGATCAAAAGTTAAGAGTTTCGTTTAAAAAAATTGTTTTAAAAGATTTTTTAATTTTTGTGCATGTTAAGTGATATAATGTAAAAGTTTTATTTATTTATTATTATTATTTAAAATTTATTGAAAATTGTTAATTAAAGAAAATTGTTAATCCAAAAAAGAGAATTTATTTTTAAATCATAATAAAAAGAAAACAACTTCAAAAGATAAAAATCCCTGTTATATATATATATATATATATATATCTAAATGTTAATTCTAAAAAAGGAAATTATTTATAAAAAACATTGTTTGGACTCAGAAGTTTCCTTTGAAAATAGCAATTATATTTGATTTTACTCTTTGATAACTATACAATTTGGTAGTTCTTTACAAACTTGCTCTTAATTATCTTTAATATTTTTTTAATAAAAATTTTCAATCCTAACAAACCACCATATCTATATAAATAAATAACTATGTCTCAAAAACTCTTTAAAATATCGTATATCTCGATCACCTGATATCATTTTTACGAAGTTTTTATGTTATAAATCACTTATTACCAAGTAAATAACTCTGAAAATATGATAATAAATTCAACAAAATATCAATTTGATTCGATTATGCAACTCTAAACCGGTTAAAAATTTAGTTTGCTTTCTTTTTTTCTTCAAAGAATATATCAAATTGTATAGAATTTTACAAAAATAAATTTATGAATCTATATATTTTTTTTTTCTCTCTATTCACAAAAATATATATACATTTCTTTTTATCTCATCTTTCTTTTTGGTCTAACAAAATTGGTTCTATATTCTTCTTGTCTTTGGTCAATTTTATTTTACTTTATTGCCATATTATTATCAAATAATGTCTCAGAACATATATATTAGCTTATCTGTTCATTTCTGTTTCCAGCAGGATTACGTGTATATAATTGCATTTACATTTTGTTATTTTGCAAAGCACTACGGGCTACAAACTTCTCCATTCCATTGTGTGAGGAAATTCAAACTGATGTGATTCCAATTAACTAACGTGAAATTTTCTTCATTATTTGAGTGGTTCTTATCATCTTTGGCACTTTTATTTCCGAAAGTCAACTTTGGCACTTAGCCATCTTTTTCTCCTCGTTCCGACTTTAGTTAGCTCTAAGTCAAGTTGAATGGGTCGTGATTCGTGACATAGCTCCAGTGCGAAGCCACATATCTTTGTAATAATATATATATCAATCTTCTTGTCTCTCACTATCTTAAACCAAAGTCATTGTTCTTATAAAATTTGCAACACGACCATGTCAGTTGCATGGTTACTCTCACTACTCTTACTCTGTTGTGTCTCCTCCTCTTCATCAAGCAATTTCATTTTTGAAAATCCTGTTGTTGGCCTCGTCGCTTGTCGTCCCCACCAGGTTCAAGCCTTTACGCAGTTCCAGAACGAGTTTGATACCCGCAATTGCAACCACAGTGACTCCTTTAATGGAGTCTGGTGCAATAACTCGACGGGTGCGGTAACGAAGCTACAGCTCAGGGCCTGCCTCAGTGGAACTCTCAAGTCTAACAGTAGTCTTTTCAAGTTTTATCAGCTCCGTTACCTTGATCTTAGTGACAACAATTTCATCTCCTCTTCACTTCCTTCGGAATTTGGTAATCTCAACAGGTTAGAGGTCTTGTCTCTGCCCTCAAATGGTTTCCTCGGCCAAGTTCCTTCCTCATTAAATTAACCTAAGCCTCCTTTCCTATTTAGACTTTTCCCATAACAAGCTCACTGGTAGTTTCCCACTTGTGTGAAATCTTACCAAGCTCACACTTTTAGACCTTTCTTATAATCATATCTCTGGAACTCTAAATCCCAACAGTAGCCTCTTTGAGTTAAACCACCTCCGTTACCTTGATCTCGGTTACAACAACTACAGTTCTTCACTCCCTTTTCGAATTTGGAAATCTATACAGATTAGAGGGCTTGTTTCTTACCTCTAATGGCTTCTTCGGTCAGGTTCCTCCCACAATTAGTAACCTAACTCGATTAACAGAGTTGCAGCTTGACGAAAACAAGCTCACAAGTAGCTTCCCACTTGTACAAAACTTAACCAAGCTATCTGTTTTACAGCTTGCTAAAAATAACTTCACTGGCACCATTCCTTCTTCCCTCTTTGCTATGCCTTTCTTATCATATCTTGATCTGCGTGAAAATTATCTCACTGCCGGTTCTATGGAAGTTCCTAACTCCTCTACTTTGTCTAGCCTGGAGATCCTTCACCTTGGGAACAACCTTTTTGATAGAAAAATATTAGAGCCTATCTCAAAGCTCATAACCCTCACAGAGGTCGACCTATCTTTCCTAAACATCAGCTACCCAATGGACTTAAGGCGGTTCTCCTCTCTCAAATCTTTGTCATACCTTGACCTTTCTGGTAATAGAATATCTCCGAGCAGTTTAAGTTCAGATTCAGACATCCCATTGACCCTCAGAACATTGTTCTTGAGGTCCTGCGGCATCACCGAGTTCCCAAACATCTTAAAGAATCTACAGAACTTGATGGATATAGTCATATCTAGCAATAACATAAAAGGGAAAGTCCCTGAGTGGTTATGGAACCTTCCTCTTCTAAGGGCGGTGGATATGTTTAATAATTCTTTCAACGGTCTCCAAGGTTCAGCGCAAGTGTTAGTGAATTCATCCGTGCAAATATTAATTCTGGATTCAAACAAGTTTGAAGGAGCACTTCCTCATGTACCACTCTTTATCAACGTCTTGTTTGCGGGTGCTAATAGTTTTACAGGGAAGATACCTCTTTCAATCTGCAACAGAAGTTCACTCTCTATCCTTGATCTTTCAAGTCCTTATCCTCGGTTCAAACAAATTCTACGGTCCTATAACTCCTCCTGGTCCAGGCCCTCTAGGGTTTTCAGAGCTGCGGATTTTTGAGATATCTGATAATAAGTTTACTGGAAGCTTGCCACCAAGTTACTTTCTCAACTGGAAATCATCATCACTCACGATGAATGAAGATGGTGGTCTATATATGCTATACGAGAAGAGACCGTACAGTGTATATTCCTATAAGTATATGGATCATATAGGATTGAAATACAAAGGTCTACACTTGGAGCAAGCGAACGTCCTCACTTTCTACAGCGCCATTGACTTTTCTGGAAACAAACTTGAAGGACAGGTTCCTGAATCCACTGGTCTCTTGAAGGCATTGGTTGCACTCAACTTATCGAACAACACCTTCACAGGCCATATTCCTCTGTCTTTAGCCAGTCTGTGAAAGCTTGAGTCACTTGATCTGTCAAGAAACCAACTCTCAGGGACTATTCCTAATGGATTTGGGACCCTCTCGTTTTTGGCTTACATAAATGTGTCTCACAACCAACTCAAGGATGAGATACCGCAAGGAACACAGATTATTGGGCAGCCTACATCATCTTTTGAAGGGAATGTAGGGCTTTGTGGTCTTCCACTCGAGGAACATTGCTTTGGGACCAATGCACCACCAACACAGCAACCTATGGAAGAAGAGGAAGATGTGTTGAACTGGAACTGGAAAGCAGTGGCACTAGGGTGTGGGACTGGATTGATGCTTGGAATTACAATAGCACAAGTTATTTCTTTATACAAGCCAGAGTGGCTCATCAAGATCATTGGTCTGGCTAAGCGTATTAACCTTTAAGATATTCTGGTTTTGAGTTTTATCCTTCCATGTGTGTCGACTAGTTTCTGGTCATGTGTTGAAGTCCGTTTGTTTGTGATGCTTTGTACCATTTCTTATTCTATAATATAAGAATGGTGAATTATTAGTGTCATATTCGTATACATATCTGACTCTCTTTTTTTCTCACGAGAAAAATGGCATAGGCATGGAAGAGTGTAAATGGGGACCACATTAGGGTTTAGCATTTAGTAGACAGTTTAAAAAAAAGAAAATTTTAAGAGTTAATACTTAATATCAGTGAAAAATCATGTTAAAATCCAATGTATACAAATAATAAAATTGTCTCACAGTTTCAACATTATAATTCACCACTTTCTCAAATTTACAGATACACATAATAAATTTTTAACTTTTTCTAATTTGTGTTTATGTAAACATACATTATACTATTTTCTATTGATCATGAGATCAATAATACAAAAAAAAAACACTTTCTAATTTTATTTTCCTTTATAAACTGCCCTAAAACTAGATTAAGGGTCCATGGTAATAGCTGTTACTTTAGGATTTTACTGTAGACTTTTATTTACTGTGATTTTGTTTGTAAATTCTGTAATTATTGTTACTTTAGATATTAATAAAAGTATGATTCTCCCGGAGAAGAGCGATGAATCTTCTTCTAATTGTGTCTACAAGAGACAGTCTCAGACCTTTGGCCTCATCTCTGTCAAGAGATTCAAGACTAGTGCTTGGCCTAATCGTGACCAAGTTTCAGTAATCTTTCTTCTTCTTCTTTTCTTGCCCCAATTCAATTTTCCCGCCTTTTTCATGGCTTTGATTCTGGTTTCTTCAGGAGGAAGAAAAGAGTGTGGGGAAGATAAGGCACAAGAGAGTCGTCAATACGAACGGATATTTCTGCGATGACGATGAAAGGCTTCTAGTTTCAGAGTTCTCTTGCTGAGCTTTTAATCTGAGAGGCAGCATTATTGGTATACATCGACCTGCTTTCTTTGTAGTAGAATCGATTGAATCGGAACAAAGAGGCAGCATCGTTGGTATAAATGGATCTCCTAATTTCTTGTAGGTAGAACCGAATGAGTCAGAGCAGATTCTGTTATGATACAAAATAGGATGGATAGATGGCTTAGAGACAACATTTTTTTTCCTATGGTTTCAAGACAGCTGAAAATCTTTTGGGACAAGAACATTAGTAGATTAGAAGTAGAACTAACATGCATCTCTATGTATCTGCTTCTAGAATCAGTGTCTTCCTTTGATTGCTTGTAGATTCGAATGCATCAGAACTTGTTAGTATTCTCTGTTTTTGTGTTTTTGATTCAGAGAGAAAAGAAAAATTATGGAATGGCACAACCGCACAAGCATTAGAGTATTGCACTATTGCAGGTTTTGAATCTTCCAGAAACTTGAGTGATTACTCGGTTCTCTTTGATGAGGTAGTAATTCTCTTCTAAAAAATCTAACTTTTAATTGTCTCTCAACCTTCTTGTGATCTAATAATAAACTGTTTTTATTTCTTAACCGGCGGGGAAGCATCTCTTTCATTTTTTGCACTGGTGAAAGAGTTCAGTGATGATCTAACAAGTGTGTACTCTGAAAGATTGACATTCAGATTTGGTATTATTCTTTTTAATCTGCTAAGTGGAAAGAAAATTCCTCCAAACATTGTAAGTGGTTACATTCAAGTCCTCTCTTGCCTTCTTTCTAGTTTAGTTCCACTTCTCTTGACTTTGTGATGGTAAGTTTCTTGCAACACAAACCAGTTAATTATTATTATTATTTTTTTTTTTTTGAATAGAATGTTAAATTTTATTCGTATCAAAAAAATTTGTTTACATCTAGTGCATCATATTTGTGAAAGATGAATATAGATTACAAAGATCAGCTTTCTATCTTGTAGCAAACCAATGCTCCATAGCAGTGTCATACGTGGTATCCCCTTGTTGCCGGATCGAAGCGATTCTGTTCCTCATTTGCTTGTCCAAAAGAGCGATGAGAATTGGATCAGGAGTGGCTGTTTCACCATGTTTTCTTCTGTTTCTTTCACCCCATATGGAGTAGAGGACCAGCTGGAAAAGATATCTCACGAGGAAAAAGTAGATTGTATCAGAGGAGTTACCCGAGATAAGAGCAAGCAGCGGAGTCCATTGAGCTGTGTACTGCAGTTGCAGCAGGTTGGAAGCCAGAGCCTTCCAGACTTCCGCCGAAAACGGGCATTCAAAGAACAAGTGGTCTCTTGTTTCCCAAGGATCATCGCAGAGTGAACAAGAACCGTCTGCAGCAGGGTTCCACTTAAGCAATCTATCCCCCGTTGCAAGCCTGTTATGAATTGCAAGCCAGGTAAGAAAGGCGAACTTCGGGGTAGCGTGTTGAAACCAGACACGATTGTGCCAAGAAACTTTCTGAGTTTCTCCTCTCAGAAGTTTCCATATGTCATTAGAGCTGAATTTTGATCTGTAGTTATCATGTCTTCGTTTCCACATCTGAATATCGTTTTTTGCCGTAAGCCCTCTTGTTTTCAGCATTTGTAGCTCATTTTCAATAGTATTCAGAGCTTCTACTCTATGTCTTCGGGGTCTTCTACTGACAATAGCTGATTGCACGGATGCTTGGAGTGAAATACCAAGATCAATGCGACCCCTAGTCCCTGTGATATCAATAATTCTTCCAAGCCTTGACCAGTTATCAAACCAGAAAGAAGTTGATAATCCGTTTTGAATTTCCACCTTAGAGAAAGGAGCCGCCATAGCTCTAAACTTAAGGATTTTTTTCCACATCCATGCACCACAGGAGCTGCTATCTTTAACTGACCAGAAAGAGTCCTCCCTGATCAAATACCGTTGTATCCATTGCACCCAGAGCGAGGATCGTGCAGAGAGGATTCTCCATATTAACTTCAAACAACAGACGTTGTTAGCCTCCTCAATAGACCTTAACCCGAGACCACCCTCATCCTTTGGTTTACAAACGTCAATCCATGATATCTTGGCTTTCTTCCTGTTCAACACTGGTCCGGACCAGAGAAAAGCTGCACAGATACTGTCTATTTCGTTTATGCAGGCTTTTGGTAGTCTAAATGCAGACATCCAGAAGTTGGTGAGACTGTGTATGACTGAACTTATCAGTTGCTTATGCTCCCTACTTCCAGGCTCGTGAAGCAACCATTGTTTTTGAACTGGCCTCTAAATGTTTGCAATATGAAGAAATCCTCAGTGCAAAAGACCTTTTTGCAACACTTGAAGCATTGCAAACCAAAACCAAGAGTAAGGAGGCTTATTGCAACGTACCGTGCATGCATTCTCTTGATGATTTTAACCCCTTCATGTTATCATTTTTGTTTTGGTTTTTGCAGGTTCCATCTTTTGAAATGCCTGAAACAGCAATGGAGCAGTAGTACCAGCAGCAACAAATTTCACCTTTGTTTCTTTTCGATTTCACATTTGTGTTAAACCCCTGCACTTATGCAGACTCCATCTGTTGAAATGACATATGAAGCATCATCATCGAGTCAACTGTCGCCTCTAAGGAGAAGGCTGCTCGAGAATGGACCCCAGAGTCATTCAAAAAATCTAATCTTGGCGAAGATACAATATCAAGATAAACAAGCTGTCTCCATTTCATCACACATTTATGTAGTTTATTTGCTTCTTCAGCGCTCTTGGTGAATGATTACCAGTCATGAAAAAATTTGAACAAGTGAGAAAATACTCTGATGATGCATTCGAAAGGAAAGACTTTGTTAGCACAGGTTATAGTGAGGTATACTAGTGCATGAATCATATCCATACCGTATTACTCAAAAAAAATTATATATAGGAACTAGAAATATATTTAATGTTAGTGTCCAAGATCATCAGTTGTTATAATGTTAATGTGAATTGTTGTTTGAGCTTATTGTTCTGAAAGCAGATTTGTTGTTGTGAATACTCTAAACACAAATTAAATATATAATAAAGTATGTTAATTTAAGTTTCATAAGTTCGATCATATATCAAAGGTATATGGTCAATATCAAAATATGATAATAAATTTTTTGTACAATGTTTGTTCCATGAATCTCATCTTCCAGTATATACTATAATCAATAATCATAAATATATCAACAAATAACTATTATGATTTATGTATTAAATACTTGAATAACATATTTAATGATAATCACCATTGACTTACCGATATCTTATACAATGTACTTGACTGTTCTTACAATAGTTGTCACACAGTCAGCTTTAACCATCGCAAAAACAAAATCTTTCTAAAGAAGCATTCGCAGTTGACTATGCGGATTTGTAGAATTTGAAAGTAAGTTTTGAAGTTTTACAAAAATAATTTCATAACTAAATAATATTTTGAATTAATTTATGTTTTAAATTGTAAATATCATATGATGGTGGTGATGATACTGATAGCATGGGGTGGATGTAGCATATTAGATATGGGCACATGTATATCCACTCAAATTTTAATTTTAATATTTAGCATTAAAGTTCTAAACATATTTTTTATATAAGAAATTTTAAATCTCATTATGCATTTTATAATGTTGGATCAAATCTTCTTTTTTTCTTCTTTTTTTTCTTACTATTGTGCAACCATGATAAATGTTCTATAGATCAGCCACTGCTGATGTCATTGAAGATGTTAAAAAGACAACAAATAACTCATGGGAAAGTTCAAGATCAAGATATTCAAATATGCCATGAAAAAAATGATATTTCTTTATGTTCAACTTTTATTTTTGTTTCTCATGTTTTGAAACTTTTCTTACACTTATTTTATGTTTTGGTAATGATGCAGGAATTTGAGATGTGAAGACACAAAGATATCACGAATTAAAATATTATTTACTATACTGTGTTGTTTTTAAACTTGTGTTTTTTGTATTTTTTTGTTTATGTATGTTTTGCATTGTTAGTTTAAATTTAAAATGTTTATGTATGTTTTGCATTATTAATTTGAACTTCAAAAACATAATTTAATAATTTATATGAAATATTAAATAATAATGGCATAAAGTTTTAACAAAATATATAAAAAGTTAGTCAAAATCCTATAAAAAAAATACCATGGAGAGTTTAGTTTTTAGATAATGGGTTTAACGGGTTAAGACCGTCCAATGAGTTTAAAAATAAATGGACCTAAAAGAGTATATGTATAAACGGATATGGTTTAATGGGATAGAGTTTATATTGGATAAGACCTATATGGACAAAGGTCGGCGCATATTACATAGTAATAACATCAATGTATCAAACCAAAGTTTTTTTTAGGATAAATTAAAAGCTACGATAACAAAATTTTAGGCAAATTAAATATCATATATTAGAGGACTAAAATTGATGAAATTAAGAATTTCTCTGAATTATTATCATTTTTTAAAACTAAAATTTTGTATACTCAAATTTCTTTAAAACTTTCACCATTTTTTTTAAAGAACGGAAAAATTATTTTAACTTATTTTTGGTTAAAAAAAAGTTGACAAATTATGGAGGAAAAATTTTCCCCTACTCTTTCAATGTTTTTTAAGAATATCAGAAGATAAATTTTTCCTATTTCATTTAATTATTATACCACTTTTTCTACAAGATTTGAATTTTATTAATTTGAAACAAGAAAGTCACTGTATAATGTAGGTCTAGAACTTTTATCTAAACTTAAAAACCTAACCCAAACCCAACCCGAAATATTGAATCAAAACCAAAATCCAATTAAAAATATGAAAACCCCGAACGGTTTTTATTTTTTTAAAACTCAAAAAACCAATCCAAACTCAACTCGAATCAAAAATCATATTTAAATATAAAAATAATACCGAATAAACCGATTTGAACCCAACCCAAATCCAAAATTTTACCTAAAACTAATATAAATTTTAGTTTAGTTTTACATATTTGATAATTTTTGCTATATATATTTTGTTTTTTTTTTGGTTTTTTGTTATATTGGTTATTATTTTTTGAAAATTTTCAAAATATTCGAATCCAAAATAAATGTATCCAAATTCGAACTCGAAATCAGACTAAACTTAAAACTCAAAATTCGATATAAATCTGAAATAAACCAAATCAAACTTGATAACCAACTCTAAAACCCTTAAACAGGTTGTATATGTATAAACCCGAAAACCCGAATAAACCAATTCATACCCGAACGAGGATCCGAAGTCCTAGACCTAGTACAACGTTTCAGTTCATCCAGAAAAGAATATGTCACTATAAGAAAACTGGAAGACTTTAGAAGATCGACCAACAATTTGGAATCACCTTCAAAATGAACCTTACGAATTATCCATTATTTTGTATTGCGAAATGCAAAGCTTTCCCTTCTGCCTCGATAGTAGACGTAACACTCAGTTTTTGTTTGACTAATTCTACTACTAGCTTCCGTTTAGACACAAGGTTGCATATGTGTTGGCTCTGAACCAGTACTCTGATTGTTAGATCGAAGAAAAAGTTGGCCCTTAAGTGCATATCCATTTTCAAATCTTGAGTAATGCCTTTATGAGGATACATTAACATCAATATACAATTTCGATTCAAAAGTAAAAACACTGCACCATACAATTTCTTTTACATAGAAAAGTATAAAGAATTAACGATTAAAAAATAATGGGGATGATTTAAAAAATCTAACCTTGACAATTATGTTGAATGAATTCGAAACACATATACACTCTCTGCAATTTCATCACCAACTAATTAGTTTATATTAGGTTACAATACCACAATCCTATAACTTCATGTTACATATCGTTACACACATAAATAGAGAGTATTGTTAAGAAAAATAAACCTATATACCGAATATATTACATATTATCAAAGTCGCAAGCTAAGATCTAAAGAACACTCTGACAATTTGTCTGAAGAAGAACCAGGCAAGTTTGTGGACGCAGGAACATTGAGATCAATCCCAGTCCACTCTTGGTTTTTCTCCTTTTGATCTCTCTGCCAATGACACCTCATGTGACCACCTAAAGCTTGACCACTTGAGAACACTCTAAAACAAATGTTACATCGATGAGTAATCCCTGAGACCAACTTCACACTCTTGCCCTTATGTTCTTGATTTATGTTCTCTTGATGAGGAGGAGGAGGGGGAGGAGGAAGAGGGCGAGAAGGAGGAGGAGGAAGAGGGCGAGAAGGAGGAGGAGGAAGAGGAGGAGGAGGACCAAGACGAGAAGCAGGGAGAGG
>KE155866.1:196417-208696 GCA_000411075.1 Sisymbrium irio
ATGTAAATAATATATAAATATATATATCAAATTAAAAGTAGAATATATATATATTATGTTACTTTATGTCTATATTTACTAAAATTTGATTTTATGGTTTATATCATAATTAATTTATTATATCATTTAACTATATTTATAATTTTATTTAATATGTACTATATATTGTTTTTTTTTTTTTTAATTAGCTAGAAAAATGGAATATATTATTTAAATTATTATTTTCGTTTTTACTTATGTATTGAAGTATGACCCATTGTTATTTTTGTTTTTAATTAATTATAGAAGTAAGACGCATTATTTTAAATTATTATTTTCTTTTTTAATTAAATAAAGAAGTGAGATCTATTATTTTAAATCTTTAGACACATAAATTTTTATTTGTGGTTAAACATAAAAATTTTTAATGTTAATGTTACACTTAATAATATTCTAGTCTAACTCATATATTTCAGTGATATTTTATGTAATATATCACCGTAAAATAAGATTATTTTCTTATAAAACTTCTATTTTAATAAGATATAAGTCCATCTAACGTAATCACTTATTCCAAAATTAACAAAAAATATATATATATAGGTTATCAACTTTTAATATTAAAAAAACCTGTCTATAGAATTAAGAGAAATGTGTGCACACACACAAAGAGAAGTGACTGTAAATTTTTAAATTAAAACAGAAACAAAAATGTTAATTTCATGTGTAATCTTTGATTATTTTATACGTAATCACCAAATCAAATTATATAACAACAATTATCTAAAAGACCAGTCTTTCTAATAAATTATTAGTTTATACATTTCAATAAATATAATGTCCCAAACACATTTTTATTATATTATCAGTATCTTTTTTTGTATAATTTCGGTTACATGTAGACAAAAAAGAGAATGGGAAAAACACTCTTCTTTTTTCATCTCTCCAGTCTTCATCCTGCATTTTTTTATCTCCATATAAACAATGTCAATTTCATTCCTACACACACAAGTGCATAAATGCTTATATACATAGACAGAAATATATATATATATATATAAAGAGAGAGAGAGAGAGAGAAAGAGAGAGAGAGAGAGAGAGTTACTGCTTGTATGGTGAAATTGAGTGAAATATACTTTAGGTTTGTAGTTAGCCATGAATTATCTAAAGCATTCAATTTTGAACTCTAGATCGTGACATAGAATTTTAAATTTTAAAAAATACATAAATGATTCATTGTTTCTCCTGTGATGGTAGCCATCCCCACCAAAATGAATATCATCATCGCTGCACTCCATTTGTTATCTATTTTTTATTTATTTCTTTAATTTTTTTATGTATATATAACTGAGTTTATCTCTGTATATATAAGATCTAGTTATATAATCATATAATGTATGAGTTATGAAAAAAAAATACACATATATAGTTATGAAGGAATTCTATTTGTTGTAAATTTGATGTACTAATTTAATTGATGTTTAGTTCGAATAAATTTTGAAGTAATTAAAGTTATTTTATAAATACAATCCATATATGAAATATCTATACCATATGTAAATAATCTATTTTACAATAAATTATTTTTAAGATCAATTTTCTACTTTTGATAAAAATCCAATATATATTTCATCATATGTTTTGACTCGAAGAACTATGTTTTTAACAACTAAAAGTTAACAAAAAACTTTATAGTATAGGAAGAGTTCAATAGTCAATTTTTATTTTAAAATATATTAACTAAAACAAAATACAAGAAATCAATTGAAATGAATTGCAAGTACATTTAGAAGTTATGGGTTAAGACCCAATCATAAAATATGGTAGAAAATAGAACGTTGAATATTGACTATTGAGGTCAAACTAACAATGTTGACTAAACAGTTATTAAAACGTAACAAATACTGATTTCTTTTTCTATTTAACCGGTGTCATTCCAACCCCCTTTCTTGTTCATATATCTGTTTCTCATATTCTTTGATTTGATATTTGATTAGTCTAAAGATGTTCTACAAAACCTCTTTAAGATATTGTTCAATCAAGTAATCTAAATCATTAAAATTCATAATATTTGGATGAAACATCCTCATTTCCCGACAAATTATTGAAACATGACTTTAGTCATTTCTAGTTTTCTGTTATTTTTTAACAGTCTCCAACTTTTCAGATGCTTTGGTTATCCTTCATATGAGAAAGTTCTCTTCCATTAGATCTTAAATTATCATTTGGATATAGTGGAGAAGAGACATCTCTCGGAAAAAAGATAACCAAAGTAAATGAAAGTTTGAAGTGATTGTGAAAAAACAACAGATCTAGAGATGACTGAAGTCATTGTTTCTATCTTTTGTCGCAGAAGTGGGGTTGTTTCATCTGAATATTATATATCGTAATGATTTAAGTTATGTAATTAAAAAAACTAGTAGAGCTCACTATCCCCGCACATGTGCAGGGCCTTTTTTTCATTTTTGATTTTGTATAATATATGTGTTTCAGTATATCCTGTATTTTTCTCATATATGTATTTATGTTCTGCTTTTAATTCCTCCATATTTAAATATTTCTCTACTTAAAAGTTATAAATGTTTTGTCATCTGTATTGTATTTATATATTTATACTGTATTTATAAGCCTTAATTTTTATTAAAACAATTTATTCTTATTTTATAAAGCGTTATAAATCTTCTCGAAATGAAATGTATATTCAAACATAGCATCAGCTGGTACTCTCTGTATTGTATTGAAATATTTATACCGTATCAATAAGTGCTATTTTAAAAAAAATCTTTTTTCCTTATTTATTAAAGGTTAGAAATCTTCTTGAAATGAAATGAATCTTAAAAGATAGCAACAGCTAGTAGTCTCGTTCATTGGTGTCTTCGCCTCATTCCTGATTTTGTAGGACATGTAAAAGATTGTTTAGATTATTTGTAATATGTTTTTGTATTGTGTTATGCGTAGTGCCAGCCTTCACGAATTTTGCTTACTTTTTTTCCTCCCTATTTACTCGAATTGGCTTATGGTTCGTCCATCATGATGCTTGTTTCTCTCTCATTTTCACCTGTAAGTTTAGGTGTGTAGTTGTTAATTTCTCTTCGCCCAAATGAACAGCTAGAACTTATTAATATATACAATGAGGATGTACAAACTTACTTTCACTTGCAGCGAGACCTCAAAAAGCTTCTTTGTAAACAATGTTTGTTACATATTGCTTTCCATGGTGATTTTTTATGTGTCTAGCACTTGAAGACCCTTCGACGTGGTGACCCTTGATAATGCAACATATAGTTGGTTGTGGCTAAAAACCGGTTTTGGGAGGTATAAGGCCACTTTTTCAATGTCTGTCTCTGGCTTTTATTGATAGTCATCGCATAAGATAGTTGTATGGGGAATTGTCTCCTCTTTAAGGTAAACGGTGTTGTGTATCGTTTGGGGATAGTATTATCCTCGGAATCAATACTTTTGACCTTTTCCCATTATTTGTGAGCATTTCTACTTCGATCACTTTTTTCTCCATGTGGGTAACAATGATCCATTCGGGCTTCATACTAAATTATGGGTCGGAAGTGTTCTTTAAAACAAATAAATTGAGCCCAAAACTTGAGTTCATGAACTCTTAAAAACAAAAAAATTGGACAATTTCGAGTTCACAATATGGGCCTACAAAAATCAGTTTAAAACAGTCCAAAACGATTAAAAGAAGACACTTGGCAGTGGGAGAGAGATATGGGTGTCTAATTATAAAGGAAATATTATAAAAATGTCAATTGGTCGAGAATTTATAAAATTATTTTATGGAGATTAGAGAATTCTATTATGATATTCATGATGCAGCTCATCGACAATTGGTGGTTGTGGTATTTCTTGTTTCAAAAGTTGTGGCATCTCTATATAATAATTTAATATTTATATTATCAAAGTATTATATTTAATACTAATGAGTTTTAATAGAAATAATTTAATAGATTTTAAATTGATCTCTAACTAACTATAACATTATTCTAAATTATTGGGGCTTTTTATACAATTCTTAAATTATTTAAGAAATTTAAAATTTTGTAGCTAAAATTTATATTATATGTAAATATTTGACGTAAAAAATATAGAAATGATAATTTTAAAGAGAAAAGAATAAATTAATTTATATATATATTGAACTATTGTATGAATGTATTTGATAAAGACATAAATTTATGTAGAATTAGATGAAAATCTGCGCGATAACTCTAAATTTATTTTGGTTTTTTGCACCAATTGTTTTTTATTTATATAAAATATTTTTTTTGTTTTTAAAGTTCTAAATTTGTATTTGCTTTAGATTCTTTTTGTGTGTTTAGGTTGTAGTGAGTCTAATTTATATATATTTTAAATTTTGAAATTATTTACACAACATAGTATTTCCTTGATATGATAATCATAGATAGTCATTTTTATATTTGTTGTATTCTAGTTTGTTAAATAATTTTTCCATTATTATAATATTTTTTAATAATACAATGTATTTCTTTTGTTAGTCTTGATTGGCTTTGTATTTATAATATATTTTATCAATTTAGGTTAATAATTTAAGAATAACCTTACCTTTATGTGTGATTTATAAAAAATATCATTGAAATAATTAATTTCATTAAAAACAATTTAGATTAAACATATATATAAATTACGATTACTTTTATACAGACAAACAAGCCAAATCGAAATATCTAAAAAAAATTGCAAAATTCCAATATCCTTTTAAAAAGTTACAAACTTTTACCAAAACGTAGCTATTGATGGATGGATATAAGAAAATTCAGATAAAAAGAAATGGAGAGAAAGGCTATATCTTGAAAACCAGAGTGGCAGCCTGAGTCATAACCAGTAGGCGTAGCCATTGATGGATGTGAGATCGTATACATCCAAATAAACCGGACGAATCGGGCTGTCACCACCACCATTCTACATAACATCTGATTATGAAGATTCAATAGAGAGGGTTCAGAGAATTTTACAATTTCAAATCGGACACGAAATACCTTACTTTCAGATGCTCTAAAAGGAACGAATGAAAGTGAGAAAAAAAAATTGAATCCTTTAATTTATTATGGATACTGAATATTGGAACAGGGAAAACCAAACTTGAAGCAAATGAAGAGGAATTAAAGTTTTGGAGAGAGAACATTTGTGTATTTACGGAGAAATCACGAAGAGTTAGAAATACCTACAAATTTGACACCTGTTCTTTTTCATAAAACATCTGGAGAGGGTTATTTTTTTATTATAGTATAGATTTGACTGTTTTCTAGCGTTAAACATCTATGTATACTTTGAACTACGTCGTTTAACTCACTATCACTCTGGTTTACCTTCTCTCCAGCCAAAAACTTCCTACTAGCTATGGTTCCTTCGAGAACCGTGCTATAACCCGCGACGACCTGGACTTTTCTCTCCTTTACCAACCTCCTCATCTTCGCTACATTGTCCCATGATTTCTCTGCAGCGAAGACGCTTGACGCAAGCAAATACCCTGAAGAACACAAAGGTTCAAGCTCAAGAACCTCAGCTATTGCATCTTTAGTAATGACCCCACTTTTTAAACGGTTCCTGCAGCCGCTTAGTATTGATCCCCAAGCACTAGCACCGGGCTTTATGTCTTCTGGAAGGTTCTTGATTAGTTCGATTGCCGTATCAATCTCTCCAGCTCGGCTAAGCATGTCAACAATGCAAGAGTAGTGCTGCAACGAAGGTTTGTTGTGATCTTCAACCATTGATTTGAAGATCATGAGACCTTCCTTGATTAATCCTCCGTGATTACAAGCTGATAAAACTGCTAGATATGTCACAGTGTTTGGTGTGTAACCTTCTCGTTTCATTTCCTCGAATGATGCTAATGCTTTATCTGGTAAACCGTTCATAGCGTATGCTGATATGATCACTGTCCAAGATATAACACTTTTCCTTGGGATTTGATCGAACGTTCTCCTCGCGTTTTCTATGGCGCCACATTTTGCGTATGCATCAACAATGGAGGTATCAACTGAGATGTCAGTTGTGGCTAAGCCTCTCCGGAGAGCAACTCCATGTGCCCATTTGGATTTTCTCAAGTCTGCTGAAACAGAGCATGCGTCAAGAAGATTAATGACAGTGATCGCATTAGGCTTATCCTTCATCTGACAGAAGATTGAGATTGCTTCATCGGGTCTTCCACAACGGGCTAATCCAGAGATCATGGTGCTACATGACACCACATCCTTATACGTCATTGTATCAAGCACGGTTCTTGCATCATCAACAAGATTACAGCTTGTATATGCATCAATCAAAGAACTCAACGCCACTTCGTTCAACTCATATCCATGCCGGATTATCACACAATGTATTGACTTGCAGGGCACAGGCTGCTCAAAGAACTTGCAAACCTGAAGAAGACTCACGAGTGTAACTTCATCCGCTTCAATCTTCTCTTCTCTCATTAAACCAAACATCTTGAGAGCCTCTTCATACTTTTGGTTGTGTACAAACCCAGCCAAAATCGAATTCCATGAAACAATGTTTCGACAGGTCGTCTCATCAAATACTCTAACTGCTGAATCAACATCAAATCCTTTGGAATACATATCGACGAGTGAATTACGCACAAACACATCTTCCAAGTCAAAGCCTTTACGTATAGAAAATCCATGAACTGATCTTCCAACATCAACATCCTCAAGAACAGCACAGGCCTTGAGAACACTCGTTACAGTTATACTATCAGGTTCTGTTTTCGCCTCACGAACCATCTCTCTGAACAACTTCAGTCCAAGAACAGGTTCGTGGCTTTGCACATAACTCCGAATCAACACACTCCACGAAATAACATCTCTATCAGACATTTCGTCGAACAGTCTGCGTGCGCTAGACGAATCACACTCTCCGTATACGCACAAGATCGAATTTTGAACAGACGAAACCTCCCAGAACCCACTACGTATCACGTACCCATGAATCTTCTCTCCATCGAGATACGATCCAAGACTACGATACGCGTGAATCACAAGAACCAATGTCGAAACATTAGTCTCAAAACCCCAAACTCTTGACTTCCAAAACCAAGATAGCCCTTCTTCTGCGTAACCATGATCAAGAAGCCCGAAAACGATGACGTTCCAAGAAACCGAATCTTTCCAACTCATAGAGTCAAACTCTCGCATCGCTGAAGACAAGTCCTCACATTTCATGTAGAAATCAGCAATGGAGTTCCCGACAGAGACAAAAGACTCAAACCCTCTTTTGTACAGACTCGCGTGGATGCACCTACCTTGTGACAGCCACGAGAGCTTAGCACAAGCTTTGAAAACGATGGGGAAAACGAAAGGATCTTCAATTTGGATCCCAGCTTTGTTTATCTCTGAATAACCAGTGAGCACTTCCCGCCATTTTCCATTGGTGGAAGCTTGCTTTAACCTCGAGGACAAAGCTTGTAGCTTTGAACACAAGTGTGTTCCCATTTCGTTAATCTCATGAAAGCAAGCTCATTTCCATTACAAGGTATCTAGATAAAGACTTTGTCTTGTTGTCTTATCACTGAGTTTAAGACTTTCTTAATCTCATTTAACAAATACACAACAAACACTACAGAGTTACTAGTTACATACATACAACATATGCTTTGTCTTTGTGACTCTTCTCTTTTGGTTACATTGTAGTATACATTATAATTATACATAATACATACGACTGAATTTTCTAATTATCTTCAACGAATACAAAAACCAAAGAGAGAGGAAAAAAGAATCTTCGTGTGTTGAAAACCAACACTTTAGTGAGCTCGAGCTGCGGTTTGCCTCGGTCGAAATGAAGACAGACGTTCCCGGTGATAATGGCTTTGTTGGTGACGAATGGTTGGGGAAGCTTTAGTGGTCTTTCGCTCCAACGGTTTCTCATTGGCAGCTAGTATGAGTTCGAGCGATTCCACCACTTCTGTCATCGATGGACGATTCTTGGGTTCCTGTTCGAGGCAGTTCAGAGCCAGTTGAGCAACTCTGAAAGCGGATTTGAAAGGGTATTTTCCTTCTAAACGAGGGTCCATTATGCTTCTAAGCTTTCTTCTTTCGGATAGATGAGGTTTGATCCAGTCGGTTAAATTGTGTTGTCCGCTAGGACGCGTAGGATCAAGAGCATGTAAGCCAGTCAAGATCTCAGCTAAAACAACGCCAAACCCGTAATTATCACTCTTTACATACAAGTGACCTGTCAAGAAACCAACCAACATATTCACAGTTTGTACTCGAGAACCACAAGAACCATAAAGAGATAAAAACATTGTATTGTAGTACCTGTAGCAACATACTCTGGAGCTGCATAACCGTGTGTACCCATAACCCGTGTTGTAATGTGAGATCGACTTGCGGAAGGACCTAATTTGGCTAATCCAAAATCTGATAGCTTTGCGTTATATGACTGCATTAAGATAAAAACCAGTTGAGTTCCACGCTTTGATGATTTTACTGTATCAAATCCATAAGCCATGTGTATTCACTTACCCCATCAAGTAGAATGTTTGAAGCTTTGAAGTCTCTATAAATTACTTGCTTCTCTGAAGCGTGAAGAAACGCTAAACCTTTAGCTGCTCCAATTGCGATCTTAAGCCTTATCTCCCATGAGAGCGGCTGAACAACAGAACCCTCTGGAGGAATAGAAGCAGATAAAAGCAATTACTAACCATGGCGATTAGGAGAATGATCAGATCATAACATCCAAAATGACTTAAGCAAAAGATGGTTCTTACTTCGGAAGAGATGATTCTCTAAGCTTCCTTTCTGCATATATTCATACACCAAAAGCAAGTCGTCAACTTCTAAGCAGTATCCCAACAGCTTCACGAGGTTTGGATGAGAAATCCTCCCAAGAAAGTTCACCTCACACTGCAAAAAGACAAAGAAAGCCATCCAGTAAACAAACAAAACTCCTCATTGCATATCACTGATAAGAGAGACGGTTCTACTCACTTGCCATTCCTCAAATCCTTGGAAGCTTTCAGAGTTAAGTTTCTTGACAGCAATGACAGTTCCAGTGCTGTGATTCCCAGGACCTTTCTCTTCAAGCCACCCTTTGAAGACTTTACCAAATCCTCCTTCTCCAAGAACATTCTCAGACTTGAAATTCCTAGTTGAAGCTCTAAGTTCCGCGAGGCTGAATATCCTTAGATTCGGAATGGGAAGTATCTCACCCTCTTGATAAACATCTTCACCACTTCCCACAGAGAATGCACTATTGCTAGATATGTTACTTCTTGACGTTCCCGTGGTCGTTGACTTAAACGGACCTGTTTCAATCCAAACCATTCCAAAACAAAATCAATCCCAAAACAGATCAGACAACAACAGGAGAAGGCAGAGTTTGTTAATAAAAGGAGGAGACTTTCTGTAAAACCCATATGAGAAAACAACAAAAAGAAGAGTCTAAAATGAAACTAACAAAGGTTTACATCGTTTAACCAAGGCTTAACCATACAAGGGATGTTAAAAAGGAGTAACCTTTATGCATCAAACAAACAAGTACATAAACTAACACAACGTATTACACAAGTTATGGGAAATTGAAACAGATTTGAACTGAGAAAGACGAACCTGAACTGATGTTACCAGTAGAGCTAGGTGTTGTTGTCGAAGGAGATTTAGATGGAGAAGTCCAGCAGAGCCCCATACCGACAAAACAAATTTAAAAGCCAAACCCTTTTTACCTCTTTTTCAGTTATATAACACAACTTGTGTCTGTCCAATACAATCATACACTTTGTTTCAGGGTTTTAAAGAAGTCAAAGAGAAAGAAAAATATAGCGTGTGAATCTAAACCAGAGTGCTTTACAAGAAAAGACACAAGAAAGAGGGAAAGAAGGTGATGGATAGAGATCGGACAAGCACCGTGTGTGAATGGGTAGACAAAACAGCAACAACAAAAAAACAGAACTTTTTTATTTCCCTCTAATTCGACGAAATTTTTCTTTCTTTTCTCCCTTCCCTTATTAATTTAATTATTGTATGGACCTCATGGAGAGAAGAGAAGCATAAGCAAGTGGTTACTTTGTTGCCATGCCATCGATAGAGGAAAGAGATGACTGGGTCGTAAGAAAGAATGATGGTGCAAAAGATTTAAGAATGAGAAGTTTATGGTCAAGTCAACTGTAAAGAAATTATTGTTTCCGTCGCCACCTATAATGAGAGAAAATCAATCAATTCCCCCAAACAAATAACGTCTGCTTTTTCTTCTTTTTACTTTTCAACCAAGTCACTATCTGTTTGAAATAGTTACTAGTTCGACGTTTTACCAAGTTGGTATAAAAAAGGTGTCCAAGTGATAAGGTAGTGACATTTTAAACACTTTTTTCTAGAATTAGACTCTCTTTGTTGAACGTTTGCACTATTTTTTTCTAAGACTTCTACCAAATTATGTCACTATATTTTTTCTTGAGACTTATACCAAATTATGTTCACTATGAAAAAAACAGAACTAGAATTTTTCTTGATAAAGAGAAACACTACGAATTTTATCAGATTTCTACCATTTCTAGGCATATTCCATGATGAAACCACATAGAAATGGCCATTCGGTTTTTCAAATTTGTGGTTTTTCAGTTTTTCCATTTTTTTTTTTTAAAATAGATCAATTCAAAGTTTTACACTAATTTGATTTGATTCTGATTTTTCAATTATTTTTTTTAGGTTATTGAAAATCAGATTATATTAAGATCAAATTATATTTTTATTTTGTTTTTATAAATAATCACTTATTTATTTTAAATAAATATAGATTATAATATATTTTCTACATTTAAAAATAAATTATTAAATGGGATTTTTAGTTCAATTTGGTTCAATATTGGTTAAGGTTCCTCTTTTTCTTCCATGATCATCAAAATACTGAATGGAGATGATAAAATTATATTACTAACTTCAAGCCTTTACAATAACTCTAATCACTGCCTTCAAATCCATGGTCCACCAATAAAAGAAAAAATCCTTAAAATTTGATCGTTTAGAAATTTTGAATTTGAATTTGATTTGAATTTCGAAATTTAGACTTCGTTTAGAAATTTTGTCAAGTCCTAAAACTAGACATTTTCTTTCAATTTACTTTTTTTTGCAAAAAAGAAAGTAAGGGAACACAAAATATAAGTACAGTTAAACTTCTATAAATTAATAATACTAGGTAAAAATATGTACGACGTGCGGGATAGTTTTATATCATTTTGTTTGTTCATGTTTTTGTTACGGTTTTTTTTTCTTTTTTTGTAATCTTCATGTCGTTTGTTTTGTGGTAACGTTAGGAAACTGTTTAAGCAGTTGATAATTGTATTTTATTTGTGTTTTTTTATTATGTATTTATATAATACCTTTTATAATTTATAAGTCAAATTATAACTCATTATTGTTTTTAATATAATTTCGAGTGCATTTATTCGATACCAGAAATATGTTATAAGACTTTGTAATAGAATTTTGGAAAATGAAAAAATTTGTCTTTATAAATACCTAATTGTTTTTCCTATTAAACATATTATCCTTTATATGTTTTGAGGTTTTTTATGTTTTTTTGTGAGGTTTTTTTTTTCTATGACGGGTGAAAAATTTGGCGTTATGGAAACGAAAGATGTCACAACACCAGCATCGTCATATTCAAAAAACTTGGTTAGCCATGGGTTGGTGAAAGAAAGAAGTGAAACATGTGTTAAACAATCTACA
Organism: Sisymbrium irio; assembly: GCA_000411075.1. Lineage (NCBI taxonomy): Eukaryota > Viridiplantae > Streptophyta > Magnoliopsida > Brassicales > Brassicaceae > Sisymbrium > Sisymbrium irio. Next base: position 208,096 of record KE155866.1, read on the forward strand.
TTTAACCAATGGATTGTTGTAAATGGACATGATTATAAATATACATCGTTAAGTTATTCTGAAATTCCATCATTGTATGTATGAGAGAAGTAAGAGAAAGTTTGGAGGAAAAAAAGCTAATGATTTTAATTTAATATTATAATATTGTTATGTTGCTGCATTTCGTGTTAAATTTTCTTTTAATGTTTTTTTTTCTAATTTGGTTTGTTCTCATTTCTTTTCTGATTTTTCTCCACGTTTTCCAATTTGGTTTGGTCTATTTTTTGTATTTTGTCGCTTTTATATAATTTTATTTACCTTTGTCGGTATTTTTAATGTTTTTTTTTTGTAATGGTTAATATTGATCATTTTTCACCCACTTTTGAATGATACATTTGGTTGACTATCATATGTTAAGTTATTGTCGTTTTTTTAATTAATTTTTGGTAGTCGAGAATGTTGTGTGAATGCTGAGAAGACCGACGTTGTTATTAGACTTTTATAATAAATGTATTTATTTTGAAACATTATCCTGTTCCAGCCATTTATTAAGTATTTACGAAAATTTTCCCTTCTGACTTCAATCCTGCACTGTTTAATTTTATCTTCTTCTCTGTATTCT
>KE155866.1:208716-237422 GCA_000411075.1 Sisymbrium irio
AAGACCGACGTTGTTATTAGACTTTTATAATAAATGTATTTATTTTGAAACATTATCCTGTTCCAGCCATTTATTAAGTATTTACGAAAATTTTCCCTTCTGACTTCAATCCTGCACTGTTTAATTTTATCTTCTTCTCTGTATTCTTGCTTTCAGGTAGGAAATTTTTCTTTTGTTTCCGTTAACGTTTGTTTTTTCCACTTGATTATAGTATAATTGTTTATTAATTGGCTAATTGTGGTTCTCTACGGTTTTGTATCCGTATTTTTGCAATAGTTCGGCGAGGTTCCTAAGAGTGTTGTGGGGACCATTCTAGTGGAGATTCCGATGGCTACCGTGGAACGGAGAAGATGGCAAAGTTGTTAAAGATGGGTGGGTTTGGCCTAAATCTTTTTTCTTTCTCATTCAGTTTGTAAAAACAATTTTGCAAGCCCAAACTCATAGATTAAAATGGACAGATGTCATGTTATGGGGAAAACTAATCATCTTATTAAGACTTTGAAAATTTATTAATTTATAGAGTTATTAATTTATGGATAAATTAATATTTATTAATTTATAGAAATAATGTTTAATCTATAATTTTTTAAAGAAAAATGATGTTATTTTAAGAAATATAAATGAATCTATTAATAAAAATACTATATAAAAACTTACAATTATAAAAAGAAAATTATTTTTTCACACTATAAAATATTTTTAGTAAGATACATTGAATATTCATGTGAAATAATGTATGTTTATAAATTTAATATGTATAAAAAGAAATAACTATACTTCACAATAATGAAAATAAAATTAAAAATGATATTACAATACAACTTAAACCATTTATAATTATAAAATTAATCATCATATCTAAAAAAAAATTTATAACATGTGTAAATTTTTTTATAACTTTTGAATTTTATCTAAAACATAAATATCAATAAGATGTTTAATATAATAATAAAATTAGAGATAAGACATTAATGAATCTTAATTTGAAATTAGAATAAAATATTATAGTCATATATTAGTATATAATTTTACCTATATATGCATAAATTTATACAATTATTAATTTATACTATTATTATGACCATATTTTACATAGAGTTTAAAAAAAAATTATTATCTTATTATTTTATCGAATTTTATTAATTTTTACATTAATTCGATTTAAAATTGGAAAAATTTATTAATTTATAAAGATTATTAATTTATCGAATATTAATTTATTAAAGTTTAGTTGGTATTGAAGTCATTAAAGATACAAAACTAACAAACGTGCGTATGTGGACGCAAATAATGTAAAACAAGTTAAGGTTACTCATTTAAGTATAGCTAACAAATCCTATATGCATTATATTTTTTGTCGAACATGTGCATTATTAAATGGAGTATAATGTGACGACGAGAAGACTTAGACTCACCACACGCGTATTTATAGATAATGCCCATCGTTGACATACGACTCACACGTAATGTGTCCGTCAAAGGATCATCATATAGGTTTTGTTTGTGGACGGAACAAATTCAAAAGAACGAAAAATGAAAAAATAACGTGAGAAAATAAAGAATTTTGAAATAACAACGTAATTTCAAATAACAAATTTCGAACTTATGGTACATGTCTGATGATAGATAAAATAAATTAGGTGAAAGTATAATAAAAGACTATATAATTGGTTGTGGTGGCACAAGAAATTGTATATGACATTAGTATCCAGTGATTTGGAAATTGTCAAGATTAGGAGTAATATTTCGTTAACATATTCACATAATATTTACGCTACAAAAGTAAATGATAAAATTTAAAGTATGTTACATGGTATAAAAAATCATAAATGCAAATGACAAACACTTGTAAAAATTGCCTAATCTATTAAGTTTTTATGTGCTTTCCACTTAGCTTGTAATAGGGTCCGTCAAAATGATGATTATTTCATTATCACTCGAACCAAATTTCACTCTTAAATCAATAACAATTTCTGTATACGCCATTCACATGTCATGGTCAAACTCGGATCTGTTCCCATATAAATTTGTTGTGTAGTTTACGGATGTCAAGCCTTAAAGACCCACAATCACATTCACATGTCAACCACACTTATAGCTTGAGACACTTTCCATAATCTTCTCGATCGATCCGCCTTAGTCTGTTCGTAACGAGGCCATTCATGACAGAAAAGTGCTTCCTCAAATGTCCCATAATAACTCGCAAGCTACATCTCGATGCAAGATTGTTTCCCCTTAATAAATAAATTTTCGTTCTATGCATGCTCAATATTCGCAGTTGTTCCTTCGGAGTTGGGGATGAGATATCATAGTGGCGATTTCTCTTCAATCTTCTTCTACTCACCCGGACAGGAGGAGGATTCTGATTATGATTCGTCAAAAGGTTTCTGGTTGTATATAGGATTGATCGACCATCGTTTGGGCCTATCTATTTCAGAAAATGATAGGTCCCAATTATGGACTCATCAATGTTGATCAAAACAAAACACAAAGAACACTTTGGTTTTCAAACACAAAACAAGTTATTACATTTTCTCTTCTTCCTTTCATTTCTCTAACTCATGCTTAAATACACAACTAAAAGAAATAAACTAACGGTTACATGTGAAAACATCGACAAACAAACACAAACACTAATTAAGGAAACATAACCCCACTAACTGAAAAGCAATACAAAAATACTAAAATATTTGAACAATAGATTTGGTCTTCATAACCACGTGATCTTCTTCCTCAAGTAGTATCTCATCAAAAAAATAACAAAACGTGTTTTATAGAAAGTAAGACATGGTTTATTCTTGTGGGATATTTATTCTTGTGGTCTTAATCGAGTCTATTAATGCATGCGCATCAGAAAATATTATCGGCAGTGGAGAGAGCTAAGAACTAAACACCGGATATCCATTTGAAGGATCGTGGAGTTTCTCCAAGGGCATAATTAAACTTTTTCCTGCCGATGCCTGAGGTTTCTGGTTTATTCGCATAAAAACCAACCTTTCTCCTTTCTCGAACATGTACGTAGTGTTCAAAATTAAATTAGCAAACTGCTTGTGTATATGTGTTATGCATATATATATATATAATGAAAAGGTTAGAAAAGAAAAAAAAAAAATCTATTTAGTATATGTACCAGTTTCATGGTGATTGCGTTTGACTTGGTCCAACACTCGCAATTTATAGTTGGCGAAAGTTGGCTTGACCACTAGCCACGTAATCGGAAGCAGCCAAATACAACGAAAAGTGTCCCAACCTTCCTTCTGGGTCCATCACTATTTTCCTTTTTGAAATGGAAAACATAATATATAAGATAAAAAATTTCTTAATATAACAAATGGCGTGGGCTTGTGGCAATGTTTTGTTAATAATCACGAAAAATATATAGTTGGGTAAACTTATGAAATTTGTAACATATTACAAACTGAAACAGATAGAGTATATGATATTTGTACCATCTTGGTCCAACCGTGAACTCTTCCGACGAAGGACGTTTACCATTGTGAAGGAAAAAAACTGTATGATCTTCCGGGTGTAATGCATTCCGCTGTCCCCATTTTTCGAGCAATAGGGGGCAGGGAAGCTTGCTAAGACATCAGTGATCTCAGTCATGAAAACGTTTGTCTTGCACAATAAACATATCCTTCAAAATATTCTGTTATGATAAGAAGCTGTTCGATACATGAAGTTTTATGATTTCTTTGAAGCGTGCCGGAAACGCTGATAATACAACATATAACGTACCTTGGTATTAAAATCATTAAGCCAATTAATTAATTCTTGATAAATTTTTTGATATATGCACACACAAAAACTTACTTTCGAACATATAATTATGTCCACTCTGATTGACTACGCTGAGTTTGACTATGCAGTTGACAATCCAATTAGGACCAGTACACTTTTTATCTGTGAGCCGGAGAAGAAGAGGTAAGCAGTCATTTTTGGCGTTATTCCAACCAATGGTCGGATACCTATATCGCCAATTTCAAGCCAACGAAGAACACACGATATTAAGTACTTAAAATGTATTGAACCGTGTTGGGATACCAGATTTTATGACTCACCATTGGACATCAGAAATATGGAAATCGGACGACTGACACTTTGATAACTTTGCCAGTCATTAGCTTAGACATTCCATCAACCATGTGCGTTCCGTGATCCCTTAGCTGCCCTTTTTATGTTGTCCAGACTGAAAAAATTCAGATAAGCAATTATATATAGAAATAAATGAATTATGTACACATGTTAGTATGTCAGTATGTATGTATGCATTAGTAAACGAACCTTCAAATATTGTCACACGCTTTTTGAAGGTGGCCATCATCAACTTAAATACAATCGTAGGTTTTGTTTTCTTTCTTTGATATAGTCTGTAGTTTGTATTTGGAGTGAGAAGAAAGGGGTATCCCAACAGGCAGTTCCCTTTAAGAGAGGGGTTTCAATTAGGATTCAAACCGGTTATGAATTCTTTTTCTTTTAAAAAAAAGGACCACATAAATATTCTACAACTGTTATTGATACACTCCAACATGCGATTATAGAAGCGGAAAGTTAGACAAAAACAAACGAGAAAAATGAAGAAGAATAATCCAAAGAGATAGCCCCAGACAAAGGTTGGATGACCGCCCTGAAGCACGTCCAGTTCCCAACTATCGATGCATGGGTTGATTATGGACAAGTGAATGGACTGAGGTGGTGCTTTAAAGATAACATGGATACACTCTGTACCAGACAACAAGTTTACAAACAAAGTCTCTCAGCCTTACATGCCGAGGTAGACAATATGATCTGGGCTATGTCTTGTCTCTGGGATAAGGAAATAATAACGGTTCACTTTAAAATGGATTGTTCCAGCTTGATCGACATGATAGAGGATTCATTAGATTGGTTTGTCTTCAAAACAGAAATAGAAACACTTAATGTTTTAAAATCTTTTTTTGATGTTTGTATTTTAAGTTTTATCTCTTGGCTTGAAAACTCAAGTGACGACACATTTGTTAAAAGTATTAGAGTTCGGGGATATCTTTTTTCCATGTAAATCAGACTTTTCTGGACTTTCAGGAATCTTTAAAATTTCGAAATCTGGATCAAACTTGATCTAATATATAGAGCAAGTTGAAAAAAAAAATACTCTACAACTGCTAAAACATTCCTACACTATTTCTTTTATCAACTAGAAGATGATGATTCATGCCGTATGCGGTGACAATCGATTAGTAAAAAAAAGTTGATGAAAAGATGATTATATATATATATATATATATATAATTCTTCCAACATGAAATACATTATCAAATTAATAAAATGGTTTAATGTGTTTACATGTGATAAAGTGATTACTTAAATATGAACTGAAATCGATGACAGTCGTCGGTACACAATGAACTTAATTAAAATCCAGAAAGAAAGTGAATTACATAGCTCATCTCTTAATTGTCCTTGAGAATTTTTTATGTTGGTTTGTTATGTACTTCTGTATAACATGTAAAAAAAGTGAATTACATAACTCTACGGGCTTTGGCCCACTTTGACATGCCCATACGAACAGTCATCTAATCATAGTTAAGAGCAAATGATAAACAACTTAACATGAATGGCCGAAAACATTAATTATCTATAGCGAAATTATGTGAAAACATTAAGAGATAGTTAGCTAATGAGGTAAAAAATGTCAAGAAAGAAAGGTTTGGGTAACAAATGCAGTTTCCATTGACATTGGTAATGATTGTAGTTTCGAATTCGGTCCCTTTCTTAGCTGTCGTTCAAAAAAACACCATATCTCAATTGTCTCTACCACTCACGTTGTCTTTTAAAGTATTTTTCCTTATCTTTATTATTACTACATTGCAACAATTAGGATCAGCGTGGAGCACACTAGTCTTGCTAGTGTTAGATGTTTCCATTGGTGAGAGCCTGAGAGGCCTCTCGTATAAGAATGTCCTGTTTGAAGGTTGTCCCTCAGAAGCTTTATTGATCATGTTTCTCTTTTCATCTTTATTCTTTACTTTCAATCTTGTCGTTCTTAGTTCTTCTTTTCGCTTAATAATTTTTTGATTAATGTTTTATTTGTTTTGGCTTCTAATTTGTTGTATACTCTTTTAATGGAAACTAATATTATTATTCAATGAAATCTTTTGAAAAGATTAAAAAAAAAAAAGACTTGAAATTTTAAAATTGTTTGTATAATCAATTTTTAAAAGTTTTTTTGATCAACTGATCTAAGCAATCACAAAATCAACTATTTTCTTAATTAACAACTAACTTGGTTCTTTCTTTTTTATTCATACAACTTTTTATAACTAAACAATTTATTAATGATTAAAATAGAGAAAATACAATATCATTTATTAGATCAGATTGAACAGCATTATAGACTTGACTTTGAAACCTTTATTTTCATAACTTTAAAGGCAAATTTTAGGTTTTATTAGAGCATCTTCAACTCAACTACATAATACTAAATTTACAGTTTTTATTTCTCTAATCCAACTGCATATTTGATGGTAAATTTAATTTTTAGTATTTCGTGAACAGTTCCACACTATATTTGGTGTTCACCAAACACCAAAAATTAAAACATTATTTTATTTTTACTTTTACTTTAAAATATATATTTAAGTACTTATTTATCAATTAATTATATTTTAAACATATAATAATAAGCAAACTAATTAAAAATACAAATATATACCATCCTAAAAATCAATTAAAAATACTGAAATATAAAATTACATAATTAAACTAAACACACATAAAATTATATCATTAACATTAAACACACATAAAATTTGAGTTTATAAATTTATATTTTATTCATTAGTTAATCAATTTATAAATACTTTTTATTTATTAAAACTATTAAAAATAAACAGCATCAAATTTAGTATATTATAATAATAGAGAATATTTATTTGGTGTGGAATTTGGTATTTATGGTTGAAGATAAAAAATAAAATAGAACAGCAAAATTTGTTTGGATTGCTATAATGTCAAAATTGCTTTCCGTCAATATAACCTTTTTATTTATTTTCTTTCTATAGTTTGTGTACTTTTAAACTTAAAAGATAACTTTTTACCAGTATAGTTCGTCTGAGATTAATCAAAATTGCAGAAACAAATTATGATCATAGTCTTGAAGGATGCTTGAAAACGCGGTCTTAAATGATGACAGTTTTTCATAGATGAATTTGGCTAGATCTGATTTAGATTTGGATGTAAGCATAAAAATTTTTTTCATGTCTTTTTGACTATTTTTATTGGTAGTTGGTAAAACTTCTGCAACAGTGTTTGATAGATGTGAGTTGATCGTCTCATTGGCAAAGGGGCTGCTTTGGTTGGAGTTTTGGACCTTTTGGTTTAGGCCAATCGTATTGGTTTTGGTGAAATATAGTGCATCACGGCGCTCTTGGTGTTGTTATCTTGTTTCTTTGGCAAGTTCTCACAGCAAAGTGTTGTCCCGTTCTGTTTAGAGCTTCAATTTTGTAGTTGTGCCAATAAATCTTGATTTTTAAAAACAGCTAGTTAAATCGGTTTTCTAAGGATAATTTGTTATTCACGAATGAATTCAGAATGTGTTATTCCTGAGGTAACATTTTAGTATATAATCATCAATTTATGAAACTAGGGAGGCATAGTAACAGAATGCACATATGTTTTCGTTTGAATTTTGACAAAATTTGAAGTTTTCTAGATATCCTAAATCTAAACATGTAAATTATGTAATGCGTACTACATAATCCGACAAGTAAAATCTAATTGCAACTAAATGATTAAGAATTCGGTTAAGAAAAAAAGAAAAGAAAAACTAAATGATTAAGAATCTTACCTTGTAAGAATTTTAAGATTCGTTTCTCCAGATAATGTCAGTTCTCAATCCAACAAACCTTTATTTAAAACACTTATTTGTCGTTTCATTGAATACCGAAGACATGTAAGATGTAAGTTATTGTTTCGATATCGTACACTTTACATTTATTGAAACAGATTAGTATTAAATTATTGCAGAGAAAAATATCTTAAGAATTTGAATTCAAACTTTTCGCTTTCCCAAAGTTAGTGTACAAAAAAAGTTCTGTACATAAGACCAATAGTAAAAGCATTTGAAATTAAGATTCATTCAAACAACACAAGAAGCAGTACTGTATAACCATTCTTTAAATTATATAAGTATATATCAAAAAGACAAAATTATTTCAGAAAACAAAAAATTCAACAGGAATAACTAATGTTACTACACTACTAACCTAGTAATAATTCTTAGCACCAAACTAACTCTAATACAAAGGGTTGTTACTTCATCATTACCATGGTGATTAAGACAAATCACCATCATCTTCATGTCCTAGTCCACAGAGTTAGGACCAGAACAAGCTTTCAAATTAGGGTTCCATATCCACTGAACCAAAAACTTCCTTCCTCCTTTACCATTCATATTAAAAGTCTTCCCTTCTCTATCTTGCATCACTTGACCAATATACCCTCCTCCTCCGCCGGTACCGTACAACCCTTCACAAAGATCACCGATCTCCGTCGGCGCCGTCGGATCTTCTCCGGCGTACCAAGCGTTGATCAACGGATTCGAAACAACTTCCGCTAGCTCATGACCAATCACACTCACCATCCCATCGACACCCGTCTCTCCATTCGGTGGCCGGAGCTCTCCCGGACCACCGTGACCCATGTAACCCGGCAAGGCGAACGGATAAGCACAGACCTCAGGACACTGTTTCCCGGACTGACCAACCCAAGCGTAAGGCATAGTGTAACCAACCATGGACGGGAAAGTGAAGTAGTGGAACCCACAGACGGCGCGGCAAAAGTCCTGCATCGTGACGTCGTGTGACGTCAGCACGAGGTACATCCCGTTCTTGTGGTCCACAGGGAAAGAAGCTGATCTCGCGGCGGTGGCGATGACTTCTTGGATGGAGAGACGCGTGAGGTGTTGGCCGTGTGAGTACTTAGCGTCTGAGTATTCTCCTGCGATGAGAACCGAACGAGAGACGTTTGCTCCGGTTTGGTCGGTGTAAAGCGAAGCGGTTCGCCACCATTCGGAGACTGAAGGAGAAGGAGCTTTAGCGTCGGAGATTGAGTTGAGGAAATCTCTTATCAAAGACTTGTGAGGACGAGTCCACCGTCCGTACCATATGACGTAGATGTTGATGGGAGAAGAAGAGAGTACCGGTCCCATATGGTACCGGAGGTGAACCAAATCGGAAGATCCTTCGTATTTCTTGGACGACGTGAGGGAAAGACTTCTTGGTGGAAGTTTCGGGTTTACCATTTTTATCTCCGCCGCGACATTTAGAGTGTTGACAGTGGGGTTCTTGCTCTGAGATAGAGCAGCAAGAGAAGAAGAGATGGAGAAGCAGAGAAAGGAGAAGAATAGGTTAATGGCCGGCGACGACATTGCGAGTTGTGTGGAAGAGAGAGTGGTGGGTGAAGCCAAGGGAGAGTGGTGAAGCTGAGTTATAAAGGAGAAAGATAGAAATGAGAGTGAGAGGGAAATTGGCTGTTGCCAGCTGCTGCGCGTCTGTGTCGTCACGCGCCTTACCTTTTGCCTGTTGTCTTCTCCGATTGACATAAATGGGGGGCTTGGGAATGGTATTCCACCTTCTTTTTTAAAAAAAAAAGAATATTTACATAAGACTATAAGAGTAAGATATTAATCATAGATGTAAGTAAAAAATAATTATACATTTTTTACATTGAGATAGTGGAAACAACATTTTAAAAAAAAAAATTAATCACTTAAAAAATTAATCATTTAAACTTGAAAAGGTTTAAAACTGAAAAGAGTTTGTTATTAGTCAAGTGGACTCGTATTAGGAATAGTGACGAGAAAACGAGAGTGTTTGATGTTACATACATGTATGATGTGTATTTCAATTCCAATGTTTCAGATACCTGCAAAATTTTCTATTAATAACTTATTTATTTTCATTTTTGGTTTTGGCATTTACTTCTAAAACTGAAAACAACTGGATTTACTTCTAAACATGAGATCCATGAGTATAATGGAATCTTGAGATAAGTATGAAATTCGAATTTAGCTCTTAGATAGTTAAAGAAGAAACATATTCTCTTCTTTTTTTGTTCTCTTGTCGAATTAAATACGAAAGTTAAATGCAAATGTTGGCCCTCTTTGTCTATGTACTTCTTTTTGTCACCGGCTATAATTAAAGGCAAATTTTTATAGAGATCTGTGGATGAAGAAAAATATCTTAAAGGTTGTTGAGACTTTTGAGTCTCTTGATGCATACTAGCAGTATCTTTTTACTTTATTTAGTTTCTTGTAATTCTCATTTGAGTTTTTGTTTTCTTTCAACGCTAGATCACATGTACATCAGTATGCCAGTATCTTTCGCTAAGTACTCTGTGAATAAACAGTTAATAAATTCGTTGATGCAAGTAATAATTATTGCCTTATTGGGTAGTAGAAGATTTTGAGTGGCGACACCATAATAAACGGTGCAAAATGAAAGAAATAAATGGAATTAGCACAGCGAGACAGATAGTCACATACTAATACTCCACTAGTGAAACAAGTTATTAAATAGGATTTAACAACTATCGAAATTCATTGATCTATGTTCTTTTCTTGTGACTACTACGTTTTGGCTAGTCATCATCAGATCAATTTGTTTATTTTCTTTTTCTTGAAAAAGTGCCAAGTTTCAACATTAATTATGGGCCATATATTTATGTTGGTAATAATTCAGCCTTTTTTTATGGTGGTCCATCATTAGGTATGGTTCTTTTGCTACATTCGAATCTTAATATACACTATACGTTATTGTTGGTTTAACAAAAACAGAGTATATATACACACACACACTCAAATGTATGTATATAATTAAATACTAATATTTTCAAAAACTTGGCACACTATTTTAGATATTTTTTGTTTGCCAACTATATAAGTAGATGACCAGCCACTTGGGAGATAAATAGCTCCAACGGTTCGCGTTACACTTCCCACGAAGCGGTGATCCAAGTTTATGAGTCCATAAGAATTTGCACATGTATCTGAAATTCAAAATAGTTTGCTACATAAACGATCTGATGCTCTATTTTTCTTTCGGCATATTTATTGTCTTAAAATTTGGGACAAGTCATTTTATAAATGTGTATAAGACGAAATAATAGTATGAATCATATAGTTTGTGTTATGTTTTACGTCAGTCGAGGAAGTACACAATAGTATTGTCTAGTCCACTATCTTCTTTCAGAGAGAACTGAGTTCGGGGTAATATCGAAGACAATTAATTATCATCTCCAGAATTCATTGATGCAGTTTTTGTTTCATGTAGTATCACTTGCAGAACTGACAGCAAGACATACTGTTACACATCTTTTAAAGCAATTCACTAATGGAATCTTGTTGTTTGGAAAACGGAAATAGTTATGCATTAAGTATTTTCTTCTAATTTGGGAAAGCGATTTTCGTTTTTGGTTCGTCATCAGAATGTGGTGGTGTTCTACTAACTTTGTGCTTATATTAAAAAGAGATTACAACTTTTTTTTTACGAGAGAGGATCAAACAGTAATAACTAGTAGTATTCTATAGAGCTATCAATTTGTTGGCCAGATCTTGCAACCATCTCACAATTACACTTTGGAAAAAAACAATAGTGGACAGCTTTAATGGGCCGTCCAATAAAGGCCCAAAAAGCCAGTTATCAAAACGGAGACGCAGCCATAAGCCAGTGTGACGATAATTCTTGGTTGGTGGAAAATCGATTACCCCAAACGTCCGTCCGGAGAGAGAGAGAGAGGCATGGCGTCGCTTTGCTCCGCGAGGTTGCTTCCATCTCCACCGCTCGATGCTCTCGTGTTTCCATCTCCGAAGAAAATCTCCTCCTCTACTGTTTGCTCTTCTTCGCGCGCTCATGGATTCTCATCCGCTGGGCGTTGTTCGCGTCGCAGTCAAAACCCCAGTCTTCGGGTGGGTAGAAGAGCGAGTAATCAGATGCAAGTTGTTGCTATGGCTCCCGAGGAAGAGAAACTCACACGTCGTAATCCTCTAGATTTCCCTATTGTAAGTCTGATTTCAATCCGCCAGTAACATTTGTTCCCACCGTTTGATGCTTAATCGGTGATTGATAAAGAAGTAGGTTTGGTTTAAGGTAGCTATTGGTGTGTATTACATCAAGAATTTTAATGAAATCGACCTATTTAGTTATAAGTAGATGAGGGAGCTTAAGCTTATATACTCCAGGTGGAATTTTACTATTCGTGTTAATCATCACATGTCTTTTTCATGTTGCATAACCTATGTTTATATTTGAAGCAATTTATATCATATATCATATTTCTCAGCTCGTTCTTTGGTTGTTATTTGTCTATGAATCTACCTGTGTTGATAGTAGAGAGTTCATTTGGTCTATGTCTAGAGAAAAGCTACCTATTCCATGACTCCACAATGTCGTTGCAGTGTTCCATTCGTTATTGTGTTATGTAGAGTTTTAGTTACAAGGGATAAGTGTTTCATTCTTTATCTTTAGTTTTGGTTATGAATACTCTGAGAATCTACCATGGGTTTGATACATAAAGAGCATCTTCTTATGGGTTGTGCTTGCCATTCTCATTATAGAATGCATTTTCTCTTGTTATGTACTTATTTTCTGCCGGAAATGATTTTAGTTTCGTTGTGTTTAACTTTTAGGAGTGGGAGAGACCTAAACCTGGGAGGAGGCCTGACATTTTCCCAAAGTTTAGCCCAATGAAGACACCATTGCCACCGCCGATGCCTTATGATCCTCCAGAAGAAGACGAAGAAGAGGAAGAGAAGAAAGAGGAGGAAGAAGAAAACCCTGACCAAGAAGAAGAGGAACAACCTGAGAAACAGCAATAGATTTTTATACTTTGCCGAAAAGATGAAAACATCGAGATCTGAGAAGCCCTCTCTGTTTGGAGTTTTGTAGTGTTTCTTTTTTTGAGGAGAGAAATAAAAAATCAATCGTTCTCATATTTTAGTTGATAGCTTAAGCTTTAAATCACATTCTCGTGTACTATATTCCGTGTAATGCTTCGGTTTTCAAAATCTTATCGTTTCCACTAATTTTCTCCCTTCGAAGGATAATCATATTGTAGGCCTAATTGTAACTAGTAAAATAGTTGGGGTCAAATGTTTATATTTTAAAAAATTTGGGGCTTACTTGTAATTTATTATTTTCGTGTGTTGTTAATACGGCGTCGTGTTCTCTAACAACTACATCGTTAGGTTTTAGTTGTGTCTCTCTGCTAAACTCTTTCTTCGACCTCTGTCTCCGCCACGAAACCAGAGCTCTCTCTACAACAATGGCGTCGACGACTCTCTCGAAGAAGCAGAAGAACAAGAAGAAAGAAAACTACACGTTGAAAGAGCTCAAGTCATTAGGCTGTGAACTACTCTCTTCACGAGCTCACATCAACAACCTTCCTATCCTTCTCTCCTTCGTCTCCCCAGAATCTCCTCCTCAGTTCGTGGTCGAATCCCTCCTTACCCTCCAGTCTTTTTTCACTCCTCTCCTCTCTCAGCTTCCTTCCACTTCTTCACACCCTTCTTCAACGAAACGCCCTAGTTCCGAAGATGATGAAGATGATGAAGATGATACGTCAAAGACAAAGAAAGCTCAAGCTGATGACCCTGAAGTTGTATTCAAATCTTGGCTAAGATCAAATTTTGATGAGTTCGTGAAGCTTCTACTCGATGTTCTCGTCTCTCAACAATCCGAAGACACTCTAAGGGTAAACTCTATTTTCCTTCTCTGCCTCTCTCTGTTCTCTCTTTGCTTCGAACGTCGTCGTTTGTTGTAGATAGTATTGTTGCTATTATGTATGGCTTCGTTTGTTTCTAATGTTCTCGATGAAATTTTAAATTTTTAAAGGATATTGTTTTGGGCACATTGATGGAGTTTGTGAAGCTTCTGAATGCCGGAAGGTTTCACTCTTCCATCTACCACAGGTTACTTAATGCTATTGTAAGTATTTTTTTCCTTCAGACTTATTGAAAGTTTGTTCCTTTGCTCATCATTTGTAGTGTTTTAATTGCGTTTACTATTGTTCTCTGTAGATTCACTCTGCAGTTGATATCGATATATTCTTGGATATACTTAACGCAAAGTACTTCAAGTACATTGATGTCCGGTATGTTGTTGATAACCCCTTTGTTTTATATGTATTCTTCTGGTTTTAGCATGTTATTATTTGCTCAGTTGGGTTTGACTCTTAAGTATTGATCTATGCCAGATATTTCACATACATCAGCATGGAAAAGTTTGTGAAAACTCTGGAAGCCTCAGCCGTTTCTGGTGCGCTTATTCTTGCTTTCTTTCTTCGCTTCTTTTGATAGATAATAGAAGTGTTTTGTGTGTGTGTGTGTGTGTGTACTGATGTTGTGTTGGCCTTTGTAGCTGATAAAACCGTGATCGAAAATGGTGAGACTGAGAATGAATCGAAAGACAGGTTAGTATCAACAAATCTTCGATGCTTTCATTGTCATTGCTTCCATACTGGTTGATTGTAAGTTTTATGCTGTTCTTGTTTTTTCTTATTGCGTTGTTGATGATTTGTAGCCTAGAACTCTCTATTCGCAAGATCTATCAAGTTTTATCTCGAATTCCACCTCCTGCAAAACAAGTTGAGAAGTCTAACCACGAGATGTGGAGTGGTTCAGGTGACTGTTTCTTCGCACTTGACAACTTGGTTCTCTCGCCCCATCTGTGTTTATATTTGCTAATAAAGGTTGTCGATATTATCAGATGAAGGTAGTAGTGAGAAGCCGAAAGAGAAAAAGAAGAAGAATAAGGATCAAGACAGCAATGTGAGTTTTCATTTGCAAATTTGCTAAAATATAATATAGCTGTGATTAATCTTACTTCCTGCGATGCAGTTGCTTACTTTTACTTCTTAATTTATTCTGTCAAAACGCTAGCTTCTTTCTCCGACTACAATTGCCAAGAGGATGAAGCTGAAGTTCACTAAAGCATGGATTTCATTTCTCAGACTTCCACTTCCCCTTGACGTTTACAAGGAGGTTAGCTGGTTTACTTTCACAAATAACCCTTTATTTGGAATACGGCATCGACGAACTTATCAATACGCTATCTTTTCATGATCAGGTTCTTGCTAGTATTCACCAGACAGTCATTCCCCATCTGTCTAATGCTGCAATGTTATGGTGGGTATATTCACCAAAGTTGTATTGTTTCCTTCGATAATCGCTTATAATTGTTTAACCATACTTGATAACTTGCAGCGACTTCCTAACAAAATCATATGATATCGGGGGAGTTGTCAGTGTGATGGCTCTAAGCAGCCTTTTCATCCTCATGACCGAGCATGGTTTGGAATATCCCAACTTTTATACAAAGCTTTATGCGTTGCTGGTTCCTTCGGTCTTTGTTGCAAAGCACCGAGCAAGATTTCTTCAGGTATTTGCTGGTTTTGAGTGACCGATTAATTACTGATTTGTAATCCGTTATCGTTCTCTCTAATATCTGAAACGCTTTCTGCAGCTTCTTGATGCTTGCCTTAGGTCATCATTACTTCCAGCATATCTGGCAGCTTCATTTGCAAAGAAACTAAGCAGATTGTCACTTTCTGTTCCTCCCTCTGGATCGTTGGTCATAACGGCATTGATCTACAACCTGATGCGGAGACATCCTACAATCAACCATCTTGTGCACCAGGTACGTCCTATTTTCGTTACTGCTTTTACCAGATGGGAAGGTGACTTACTTCTATTTGACTTAGCAAAAGAATGTATAGAAAGCATGGACTTACAAAAAGTGGTCACTTTTGTGCAGGAACCCGTTGAAGACGCCAATGAAGCCAATTCAGAGGCTGAAGAAGACAATGAGAGCCAACGAAAGACCAAGAGAAAGCTTGGTATTGACTATTTCAACAACCAACAAAGTGATCTCAAGAAAACTGGTGCCATGAGTAAGTATTTCTTTACACAAGATGAAGTTCTGATTGCGAGGTTGTTATTTTGCTATCTGTGAGATCCTTTCATAAGAGAACTGATGATATTCATTACTTGTTAACAGGAAGTTCCCTTTGGGAGATTGACACATTGCGCCACCATTACTGTCCACCAGTTTCAAGGTATACTTTACTCACCAAACGATAATATCCACACAAAGAAATGAAAAAAGTTCTTTCTCTTGTTGTAATCTCCTTGATAACTTTATTTTCTTGTGTAGGTTTATTTCATCGCTGGAAACTGATCTCACCATCAGAGCAAAAACCACTGAAATGAAAATTGAAGATTTCAGCTCTGGTTCATATGCCACCATTTTCTTGGACGAGGTAATCTAGTTTCTTGTTCTTCTGCTATCTAGTAATTTGAGATCACTCGAATCCGGCTTATAAAGTGCAAACAAAAATCATTAGACAAACTAACTGTGGAGAGATACTTAAAAACTGCAGACTCGAAGAAGAGTAAAACAAGTTCCTTTAGCGTTCTACAAAGTCGTTCCAACATCTCTGTTCGAAGAATCAGATTTTCCTGGGTGGACATTCACCATTCCTCAAGAGGAGAGCAAATGCTGACCGATTTCAAAGAGTAGCCGACTCATGAAGTAAAACACTGCAGGTATTCGAAAGATTTGTGATACCAAATTTTGTAGTTTGGATCGTTCAGATATAGTTTTGGTTTTGAACTTTTGATACTGAATGTGTCGTTAGGCGTATACCCACACTACAGACTGATACATTCGTCTCTAGTCGATTTGAAGAAATCTTTTTGTTTGCCAAAAAAAAGTATTCATTCCTGGAATAAGTTTGGCGCTACGAAATCTCAACTCGATACTAATAAACTGAGGAATTACATTAGAAAGTTACAAACCCCTTTCTTTCTTCAGAGGCAAAAGAGGATCTTTTAGTCGGAGTGCATTGATCTTTTCTTCAGATAGTCTGTGGTCCAAATTCAGTGGAGATTCCACACAAATCCCAATTACTCGGAGTAAGAGGAAATGTGCCGTTGCCATTACACTTGGTGCTTCTTTCAAATAATTCTTATCCTTAATCATTTCACTCTTTTCATAGTGCGTTGGTTGTACTCACAAGTCACAACACCGATTTCGTATCTTTTTTTGGGTCTGATTCCAAAGAACCATATAAAAGAATAAGCGAATGAGATCATTTGCATATACAATATAGAATAAGCAAATAAATTAATTTGGTAACCCTACATGCCAAATAAAATAAGCCTAGCTATTATTGGTGTAATGAAATAAATAGAAAAAGACAATAAATAACATTTTCTTATTAGTCATCTACTTAGGTCCTTCTCCAATCTCCACCTTGAGGCCAGGTCAGGTGTTTTTGGGTTTGAAGAGAAAAGGACCAAAGGGGTTGACTTTCACAGTTGTTTCAGTGTTAGTCAATTTCTTTTTTAATAATACTAATGGAGATCTTTGTCTCTGCGACCACTGTCGTTATTGGCCATGTCATTTCACACGTTTCTCTTTCCCACGTTTTATCTTCAAGCTGTGTCTCCTCCATTGATTCTCTATGTAAGTAATCAGAAATTTCAAAACCCCATTAAGCAAAAGTTTGTTCCTTTCTCAAATCTTCAACTATTTATATTCTCTGTTCTTTTTACTGAACAAGCCTCCTGGTTTCTTCTTCTTTTTCCCCTTTCTTTACTCTTGCTTGTTCCTTATGTCTTGGACTATCCCTTTTCAGACATAATTAATATCTAAAGCTTTAAGTTTTCAACGCCTCACGAATCTTCCTTTTTCTTTCTATTAAAGGATGTTTTGCTTCTGGCGTTTGGCATCATCTCTGCCCTCCAATTCATCTCCACCGTCTTTTGTTGTAAAGGGTTTAATCCCCGTGACACTGTTGAACTGAAAGTTAGTTACTTTTCTTCTCTCCCTGTGAAAACTGGTTTGGGTTTTAGCTCAAGTTCTCGTTTTTGCTGATCGATATTAAGGAATTACCAAGCAATGAATTGTGTTCTGTTGAGCTTCGTTGTTCTTGGTGCTGCTGTTGGGTTACTTTCAGAGGGAGCTTCTAGCTCTAGGCCTCCTGTTATTAAAGTCGGTGCAATATTCGGTTTGAACACCATGTACGGCCAAACTGCAAGTATTGCTTTCAAAGCTGCTGAGGAAGATGTAAATTCTGATCCTAGCTTCCTCGGTGGATCAAAATTGCGTATTATGATCAGTGATGCTCAACGCAGTGGTTTCCTCAGCATTATGGGAGGTTAGAAGAATGACAAAAGCTCAATTCTTGTTTTCATTGTTTCCATTTTTCTTGATTGCTTTTGGAAAACTTCGCTTCAGTTATTCTTTTGTTTGTTGCAGCATTGCAGTTCATGGAGACTGAGGTAGTGGCTATTATTGGTCCACAGACATCAATCATGGCTCATGTATTGTCTCATCTTGCTAATGAGCTTACTGTTCCGATGTTGTCATTCACGGCTCTTGACCCTACCCTCTCTCCACTCCAATTCCCATTCTTTGTTCAAACAGCACCTAGCGACCTGTTTCTGATGCGCGCCATTGCAGAGATGATCACTTACTATGGCTGGTCAGATGTAGTGGCGTTATATAACGATGATGATAATAGCAGAAATGGCGTTACAGCGTTAGGCGATGAACTTGAAGAGAGGCGTTGCAGGATTTCTTACAAGGCGGTGCTTCCACTGGATGTTGTGATATCTAGTCCAATTGAGATCATAGAGGAATTGACTAAGATCCAGAGAATGGAATCTCGGATAATCGTTGTGAACACCTTCCCTAATACAGGGAAAATGATCTTTGAGGAAGCAAAAAGATTAGGGATGATGGAGAAAGGCTATGTTTGGATAGCTACAACTTGGTTGTCTTCTCTAATAGACTCAGATTTTCCTTTGGATCTCAAATCTCTCAATGGAGTTCTAACACTGCGTCTTCACACGCCCGATTCAAGAAAGAAAAGGGACTTTGCGTCACGGTGGAAGAACAAGCTGAGTAGTAATAAGACTATTGGGTTGAATGTTTATGGTTTGTATGCTTATGATACTGTCTGGATCATTGCTCGAGCTATTAAATCATTTCTGGACTCTGGAGGTAATCTTTCCTTCTCTCACGATGCAAAGTTAAGCAACTTAAAAGGCGAGGCATTGAATCTAAGTGCGTTGAGTAGATTTGATGAAGGATCACAACTTCTTGAGTACATTATGCATACAAAGATGGCTGGTCTAACAGGTCAGGTTCAATTCCATCGAGACAGATCGATGGTACAGCCTTCGTATGATATTATCAATGTGGTTGATGATGGGTTTCGCCAAATAGGTTACTGGTCTAACCATTCTGGTCTTTCTATTGTGCCTCCTGAATCATTTTATAACAAACCTTCTAACCGTTCTAGCTCAAACCAGCATCTGAAGTCTGTAACTTGGCCTGGTGGGACTTCGGTTACGCCTCGTGGATGGGTTTTTCCTAATAACGGGAAGCTATTGAGAATCGGTGTTCCTAATAGAGCAAGCTTCAAGGCTTTTGTCTCAAAGGTCAATGGAAGCCGCAACAACAACGTGCAAGGATATTGCATTGATGTGTTTGAAGCTGCGGTGAAATTGCTTTCTTATCCGGTTCCTCACAAGTTCATCTTTTTCGGAGATGGTCTCGAGAATCCAAACTACAATGATCTGATCAACAAGGTCACCAATGGGGTTGACTTTGATGCTGTTGTAGGAGATGTCGCCATTGTCACAAGACGAACAAGAATTGTGGATTTCACTCAGCCATACATTGAGTCAGGCCTTGTTGTGGTTGCTCCTGTCACAGCACCTAACGAAAATCCTTGGGCCTTCTTACGTCCTTTTACTCCTCCTATGTGGGCTGTAACAGCTTCTTTTTTCATGGTCGTTGGAGCTGTAATATGGATTCTTGAACACCGAACAAACGATGAGTTTCGAGGTCCCCCAAGGAGACAATTCGTTACCATTATCTGGTTAGTACACAATAGTCATCTTATTTTTCTGCATAAATTGAAGATTACCATAGCTAAGCAATATCTTATCTCTTATTACTATGCAGGTTTGCTTTCTCGACAATGTTTTTCTCTCACAGTAAGTCTCAAATCCCCCTTCAAGCTTAGTTACTGCAACTCCTGTGTGAAGTTTTCTTAACATCTTTATTAAATCAAACTCTCAGGAGAGAACACAGTGAGCACACTTGGTCGTATGGTGCTGCTCATATGGCTTTTTGTGGTTCTGATCATTACATCTAGCTACACTGCGAGTCTGACATCGATGCTTACAGTGCAACAACTAAATTCACCGATAAAAGGAGTAGATACACTCATCAGCAGTACTGGTCGTATTGGCTTCCAGGTTGGTTCTTTTGCCGAAAACTACATGGTTGATGAGCTCAACATCGCCAGGTCAAGACTTGTGGCTCTCGGCTCTCCTCAAGAATACGCTACTGCGCTTCAAAATGGTACTGTTGCTGCAATTGTCGATGAGCGTCCTTATGTTGATCTCTTCTTGTCGGATTATTGTAAGTTTGCAATCAGAGGCCAAGAATTCACCAGATGCGGTTGGGGATTTGTGAGTCATCTTCTGACTTTCTACTTTCTTTACCGAGCATGTTTGAACATAACCTGATCAATGTTTTTTTTTTTTGGCATCTTTTGTTCTAAAATAGGCATTCCCTAGAGACTCTCCTTTAGCAGTTGACATGTCAACCGCGATTCTTGGTCTATCTGAAACTGGCGAGCTTCAAAAGATCCATGACAGATGGCTTTCCAAATCTAACTGCAGCAGCCCGCACGGGTCTCAGTCAGGTGACTCAGAACAGCTCAACGTGCATAGCTTCTGGGGCATGTTCCTAGTCTGTGGGATCGCTTGTCTTGTCGCACTCTTGATCCACTTCTTCAAGATAGTCCGCGACTTCTGCAAACACAAGCCAGAAGAAGAAGAAGAAGAAAAGGCTAAAACTTCACCAGCAAGTTCACGTTTGAAAAAGCTGAGAACTTTTCTAGAATATATCGATGAAAAAGAAGAAGAATCCAAGAGAAGGTTTAAACGGAAAAGGAGCAATCTCTCTGTGACTACGAATATATGACATATAGACAGATATGAAAGAAACAGAAGGTTGTTTGTTCTTATGATCTGTTCATCTGTACATTTTAACACCTCATTTGTAAGCAAAATGGGATTTTGTCCTAGATGCAGATTTGGATAAATATTATACATTTACCAATCATTTAAAACAAAAGCTTAAACTTCAACTTCAGAACTACTTGGAAGTTATAAGACAGATATAAGAGGAACACAAGCAACTTTCCCAGTCCGGTTTATATGTGTTGTGGTTAAACATTGTTTCAATGGTCGATCTGATTCTCATCTTATTAGGAAGTCTATAAATAATGGTTAATTTTCATCACTTCACTTAATTCAACAAGTTTTCTTCTTGTTATTGGTCAATAACTTAAAACAGTAAATGTATAAATTTCTCATGGGCCCCACAACAAAACATAACACAAGTTAGTTTTACTGGTACATTAGGTTTGGTCACGTTTCTTCTTCATCTCTCTCTCTGTCTTACTTATAAATATATCTGCTTTAAAGGGTTTTGGTCCTTTGTTAATCTTTCTGCTTTCTTTTGATCTCTCATCACTCACTTACCTCTATCAATGGCGGCTCTCTGCTTCCAATCTCCTTCCAAACCCATTTCCTATTTCCAACCCAAATCGAAACCATCGCCGTCTTTCTTCACCAAAGTCTCCGTCTTTCGATGCAGAGCCTCCGTACAAACCCTCGTCGCCGTCGAGCCGGAACCAGTTTTCACCTCCGTCAAGACTTTCGCTCCTGCCACCGTCGCTAACTTAGGACCAGGGTTCGATTTCTTAGGCTGCGCCGTAGACGGTCTCGGCGACCACGTGACTCTCCGCGTCGATCCTTCCGTTCGAGCCGGCGAAGTCTTGATCTCGGAGATCACCGGAACCACGACCAAACTCAGCACTAACCCTCTCCGTAACTGCGCTGGAATCGCTGCGATTGCAACGATGAAGATGTTAGGGATTAGATCGGTTGGTTTGTCGTTGGATTTGCACAAGGGTCTTCCTTTAGGAAGTGGTCTAGGGTCAAGCGCAGCTAGTGCAGCTGCAGCAGCTGTGGCTGTTAATGAGATATTTGGTCGGAAGTTAGGTAGGGAAGAATTGGTTTTAGCCGGTTTGGAATCTGAAGCTAAAGTTTCCGGTTATCACGCTGATAACATAGCACCAGCTATTATGGGTGGATTCGTTCTGATTAGGAACTATGAACCGCTTGATCTGAAGCCGTTGAGGTTCCCTGAGGATAAAGATCTCTTCTTTGTGTTAGTCAGCCCTGAGTTTGAAGCTCCTACCAAGAAGATGAGAGCTGCATTGCCTACGGAGATTCCTATGGTTCATCATGTTTGGAACAGTAGCCAAGCTGCTGCTTTAGTGGCTGCAGTGCTAGAAGGAGACGCTGTGATGTTAGGGAAGGCTTTGTCGTCTGATAAAGTTGTTGAGCCAACGAGAGCTCCTTTGATTCCGGGGATGGAAGCTGTGAAGAAGGCGGCTTTGGAAGCTGGAGCTTTTGGATGTACGATTAGTGGAGCTGGACCAACGGCTGTTGCTGTGATTGATGTGGCCGAGAAAGGAGAAGAGATTGGTGAGAAGATGGTGGAAGCTTTTCTTAAAGTTGGAAACTTGAAATCTGTTGCTTCTGTTAAGAAGCTTGATAAGATTGGTGCTAGGCTTGTCAGTAGCATCTCCAGGTGATTTTTCTGATGTTTTTGAGGTTTTCAAGGGATTGGAATACATGTTCGTCCTCTGTAATTTACAGATGATAATAAAAGATTCCAACTTTGAAAACTTTTTATCCACTCAAGCTAGAGAATAATAGGTTGTCTCAGTACAAGGATAACAATGTTGTCTGATTGTGTCTCTTTTGGTTTGCTCTGAGACTTTGATTAGAGAGGGCACTGTTGAAAATGTGGGCTTGATGGGACGTTTTGAGGGATTGGATGTTGAAATGATTTACGGGTTTGTGATTTCGAATAAAACTGTTGTAGCTCTCGTGTATTTCGAATGAATTGATGTATGAGTTTAGTTTAGTTTTGGTTCTCCTTTCTGTTTCACTTCCGCATTTTATCTAGAAAAAGTTTTGAACTTGAATCGATTCTGTGAATGTACTGAGGGACCGATTTGCAAAAGCAGACCGATGGTGGCATTTCCGATCTGCCCTAGGTCGTGGGGTGTTACAGCACTGGAACGTGACCAATAAGGGGATTTGATTAGGACAGTGATTGAGTGTATGTGTACTGTTGCTTCTCTGGTCAAGTAATCAGTTACAAGTAATAATTTAAGTAATAATACTTTTTTATACATTTAAAAAAATATAATTTTAAATTTTTACCAGTAAATTTTATATATTTATTGGATAGTGGTTTTTAATTTTGGATCGGATTTGATTCTATTCTTTATTGATTTGTTGTACGTAGAAGAAGGATTACTCCCAACCCAACAATTAAAGAGAGACCATCAAGGATCCAGTGTCGCAAAAGCTTTAACACCTAAGACCATCTCCAATGGTCAGAACCCTTTACAAGTTCTAAAAATTAGTTTAATTATAGATTTTGAGAATTGTTAAGTTGAGAACCTCTTGATGAATAATTAAATTTGTATAGGTCCAATGGTAAAACTCTTTTGAAGTTCTAAAAAAAAAAAATTTGACTTAGTCCAAAAACCTTTAAATGTTTTTAACTACTAAAACAAGTTCACCTTTTTCAATTGCTTGATAACATATCGTCTGAGACGAAAGTGTATCCTTAGCCTGTAAATAACCACTCGGAAACACAAACAATTGTGTAAAGTGATGAAACAGGGATAGAGAAGAGGAATCCAAAGAAGCAGCTTCTTAAACAAAGGATACGATGGATTCAAATGACTTTTCATCCAATCCCACAAGAGATGTAGAAAGCAATTACATGACCAAAACACTGTAATTTCAATATATCTCTACATATGTATCATCATAATTCAATGAATGATGATTCAATGAATGACGACATTTAAGAAAATGCTTAAATTTGAAATCCAAAAACCACACTTATAATTTTGCTTGAGTATATATACCTGCAGGCAAACGTTTTACTATATGCTTTCAAGAGCTTCGTAATGTAATTGAATAATGAGATGAAGCCCCGAATGAAAACATGTGCTTTGCACCTACACAAGCAACAAATGGGCTAAAGTATCATTAACTTGGGAAGACTGAAAAAGTGCATGGAATCTATGAAGTACCGAATGAAGACATGTCAAATTTTTACAAGTACAACGGATATCAACTACCGAATGTTTCACCTAAAATCTAGTCTCTAGCATTCCTAAGCAAGGACCCTAATTTAAGCATACCTTAATATGATAGACCACGAAAAAGCTTTACCTTCAGACATGCAGACATGGACTAGAGTTGTCTCTTGCTTCTCCAAGCTCTCGGTGGACTGGAGTTGTCTAAGCACAAGTTTAGATCCACCACTCCCTTCACTAACAATTTACAGATCACCTTTTCAGCACAAAATTCTTAACTAAATAAATCCAAAGGCACAAAACAAATTAGCAATGATTCACGAAAGCTCACCTAGCATTGAATATCAATATCCAAACCTTTCGATCATCTCCTTGATACGTTTCGCTCCATATCTTTCGCCCAATCTCTAAACCTTCGATCGGGAGACGAAGAAAGCTTCAATTGAGTTTCCATCTGCAGTTGAAGAATTACAAAACTAATTGGGTTCAAGAAAAATTGAATAAGACCCAAATAAGACAAAACAAAATCGAAGGATTTAAGCAGAAAACTTATAAAAAAAGTTAAGATTGGAGATAGCAAAAACACACGATTTGATTCCAGAGAAATCAGGGGGTTTCGAGGGAGAGAGACAAAGGATATTTCGAGTGTTTTTTTCTTTCTTTCTCAAATTTTCTCAAACCAATAAAATTGTTACACGTGTATTAAGGGACGGTCTCTGAAGTCGTCTGTTTCAGAACCGGTTCTGTCTATTGTTTTTCTTTTTGATTTATTTTTTACACGTGTATTAAGAAACTGTTCACCTAGGATTTAAAATACCCAATTCAATTGGTCTACATCAATGTTTTCATCAAATAAACATATTAAATACGATAAATAGTTAAAATAAAATTTAATACAGAAAAATAAAATTTATGATAATATACCTAAAATGGATTTTCGAAAAAAAAATCAACTCTTTCTAATAAAATGAAAATCAGTATAAGAAAAAACTAAATTAAAAAATAATAAAAAATAATAAAAAGTCCAAATATTTAAATAGATTTTTAATCTAAAATAATATATATTTTCTGATTAAACATATTAAAAAGGGAATTTTAAAAATTGAAAAATATATATGGAAATATAAATATATTTAATTATATATGAATACATATATATTCTTATTATACATATCAAAAAAAGAAAAAAACTTTTAACCCCAAACTAATATATGGTATCAAACAAGAAAATTCAATAATTTTAAATTAAGTTCGTATTTTATCTAGCATAATAGTATGAAAATCATATTAAAAAGAATCAAACTAAAAAAAAATTTAAAATTTTCAATCCAAAATAATATATATTTTCCTAATTAACAAATTAAAAGGAAAATTTTAACCCCAAACTAATAAATGACAGTATAATTAAATATGGAAATTTAATAATCATAAACTAAGTTTGTATTTTATAGTAGAATTAAAAATCATAATAAAATGAGTTAACTAACGAAACTATAAACAAAAATTATGTCTTTAAAGTTAAAAACTACAAAATATTTTATATTGCCTCTTCCTCTTCTTCCTTAGTCTTTTGTGATCTATAGAAATAATGAATTACTTGCTAGAGTGATTCACTTTTGGAAAGCTATGAACATTAAAGAGTAGTTTACTTATGTGTTTTAATCTATTTCTTTTTGATCAAAAGGTACAATGAAATTTATTTTTCTATTACCAATATAAAATTTAATAAACAGTTATTTAGTTTCTTTAACATTAAATTTTACACGTAACAACTATCCATGCATTCATACACGAGTTGGTTATTTAAGTATCATATCTAAAACCTGGTATAGTCAATAAAATTTAAAATTTCTTGGTCATCAACAACAAAACAGGCTACAAGGTGACTTCACACAATATTTTATATCTATATTTTATGAAAGTTAAGGTTGCAAGTCATTGAAATCATCCACATATGATTAGAAAATTCAATTTTTTTTGTCGACATTAAGTTTATAATTAAAAAAAGAAAATGTTAACTATGATCAACAATTTGAATAAATTAAAATACACAAAATGAAAAATTATGATCATATACTATAAAATTAATTTAAAATTTTAACTAACAAAACAGACAAAAAGGTTATGTTTATAAATCCAATGTATAGTGTTTGTCATCATAAAATGGAAACTCAATGTTATAAAACCTAAACTAACAAAAATAAAATATATTAATCAATAATGAGTAAGTTAAATTAATAAAGAGAAAATCATCTATAAAGTTAATTTATTACATGTTAACTCACCTAAAAATTTAATTTAAAAATATTTAACTATAAATTGAGTTTAACTATTAAAAAATTAATTTGATGCATTAATCCATTTAAAGTATATATATAATTGGAAAAAAACCAATTCCATTTGTCCAAATATTAGTAACAAGAAAAAAATTGCAAATTTTAGCTATACGAATTACTGATGCACAATTTACAAACTTATTATCACAGGCTGAATAGACCGAGACTATACAAACCTCTCCTTGCATATGATGAACATTTTCTCCTTTTCGACCCTCTGTAGTTATTTTTGTTGATAAATTCGGGGGATTTCAGTTTTTTCTTCATTCTCTCTTGAGTATATTGAGGTGTTGTTGATTTTGAAGTACATATGAATATGATGTTTCGTTCATTAATTTATAGTCATGAAAATGTTCAGTTTTGTTGTGTTAATCTATGGACAACTATATATGATCAAATTTGTGATTTTGAATGTTTTTTTCATTTTCCAAATGCAATTGTTCAGGTGAGTGAGCTTTGCGTTTGAGGGGGGCATAATTTGCACATCCCTACTCTTTACTGTGACTGGTCAAAGTGGATCATTTGTTATTTTCTCAATCTAACTTGTTTCGAAAGGCGTGAGGTGCTTATGTTTTTTTATAAAAATTTGGATTATAATTTTTGAACTCGAAAAAGAGTACAAGATACACATATCTGTTTTCAAATACCAAAAACCATAGTGGAGGTTGTGTTCATAATTTTTTCAATTTGTCATTGTTTTCTTTTCTAAATATATTTGTTATCTTTATTTTTCATTTTCTTATGAAGTTAAAGAAGATTTTTCAAATTTTAACTGAATTCTGTTTCGAAATTCACACATAAACGCTATGAGATGGGTATTCCTAACTCTTAGGATCGACTAATCCATATACAAATGCTGTTCACATGGAATATTTCTCGTCTTCAGTCTTTTCAATGTAAAATCACTTAAATAAGAGAACAGCTAGAATAATGACCAGTTACATTTAAGATGTATATCTGATGATAAATATATATTTGGTTATGAGCTTTTTGTGAAGACAAATGAAACAACTCATACATCAAGTCCTAAATGAATGATGTGTAGTAGAGAGAAATTTTCTAGTTAGATTAATACCATTTTGAATTACTGAAAACACACTTTAAAATTAAGGAATAATCTTTAAATATAAAAAACAATATAAACATAACTCATAAAATTAATTTGTGAACATTCATACATTAATGCTGTTGAATTTTAAATTTGTTAATCATTACCTAAAAACACACACAAATTTTTTCATAAAATAGTAATTCACAAAACTTTTCTCCTTGGATTAGTTATTAGTTAGGTTGGAAATAGTAATTCAATTGATGTATTAATATAAAATTTTCCCTTCGTCTATCATCAAATTACTCTTTAAATTTTATTCAAATTAAATAAATTTAAGTATTCATAAAAAATGGTAGAAAGTAGCAATAATTTTTATTTGTTAAAATGATTCTGATTGATCTCTTTAATATTGTATTACATAATTTACTAATTTTGACTTAAAAACATATTAAATCTAAACAATGTCTATAATATAATTATATTTAAAATATGTTATAAAATCTCTAAAAATTATCATTTTAAAATTTAAATTTATGATTTACAATATAATTTTAAAATCAAATATTACAAAACAATTAATGAATATTTAATGCCTAGTTCAACTTTATTGCTACTTCTACATAGGTGTTGTTTAGTTGGGAGTCTTTGTGAAAACTTATAGATTTTGGAGATAAGTTTTACTTCATAACCACTTCCAAAAATCTTAATAATGCTACTGTATGATTTTTATTTTTTTTCCTAATCAACCATATTATTAGTTCAGGGCAATCGGGTATCCAACCGGGTTTCGGTTCCATCCATTTGGGTTTCGGGTAAATTGGTACTAAACATATAGTCCCAATCGGTAGTTTACAAAAAATTCGGGTCGATTCGGTTAGTAACTGGTCGGATTCGGGTCGGGTTCGGGTACCCATAATAAAAACAAAAGAACAAAACCAGTTAAATTGAATAAAATTTGGTTAAATTTTGACAATTACAGTAATGTATTTTTGAATATTTCAATTTATTTTTGGTATGTCAATTATTTTTGTATTAAAATAACTTATATATTCAAATTTATAATT
>KE155866.1:237552-247963 GCA_000411075.1 Sisymbrium irio
CAAAACCAGTTAAATTGAATAAAATTTGGTTAAATTTTGACAATTACAGTAATGTATTTTTGAATATTTCAATTTATTTTTGGTATGTCAATTATTTTTGTATTAAAATAACTTATATATTCAAATTTATAATTGTAATATTATGTATTTGAGTTATTATGAATAAAAATATAACTAATATTTTTAAAATATAGCTATATTTTAGATATTTCGGATACCCATTCGGTTTTTGGTTCGGATCGAATTCGGGTCCAGTTCTTCGGATATATGCATTTAAGTTCCAATCGGTTATTTTGAGGATTCGAGTTCGAATTTGGTACCATTTTTTCGGGTCGGGTTCGGTTCGGATATTCGGTTCGGATATTTTGCCCAGGCCTACATATTACCGAGTTGATCGTGGTATCTCACTATTTGATTATTGGCGTGAAAGGCCGATAGAAAGCCCAATTCGTGAAAGAGGACTCATGGAAAGCGCAATTCAAGAAAGAGTCCTAACTAAAGGCCCATTAAAAGCCCAATTTGAGAAAGGGGGAGACTCATAAAAATTCCGGTAACGGTAAAGCAACGAATCTATCCGCCGGCAAGAAACCTAAATTGAAAGTCAACTTTACAACATTCATTTCATTTCCCATAAAGACTCGATTTTTCCGCTAACCCATTCCCGAAAGCTTGGAACTTTATTTTCTAAGTTGGTTAAAAAAAGTAGAAAGAGAGCGTTCTGTTTCCTTCTTGGCCTTGTCTTTCCCGCGAGACGTGGACAAAGAATCGCCATCAGTCATGAGAACCTTCCACGTTCCCTCTTTCTCCCTCTTCTATACCTTTCATGTGACCCTTTCGTGACGTGTTTCTTCATTTCTGGGGTTCTGGGTTTTCTGTAGAAAACGCCAAAGATCAGCTTTTTCTTGTTCAGAGGAGATCACGGTTAGGGTTTTATAAACGAGTTTTGTAGAAGATGACAAGTGTCAAGAGGAACGTAGACGATGAACTGTCTTCTCCTTGGTTCTACGCCGTTTGTACCATGGGAGGAATGCTCAGTGCTGGAACAACCCACCTCGCTATAACCCCTCTTGATGTTCTTAAAGTCAACATGCAGGTTCTTGTCTCTGCTTCTTGATTGATTTCTTGAATTGGGTCTTAAGCTGATTTGAGTTTGGATGCTACAAATAGAATCTTTGTTTGTTTCTTCTAGTTATCTTCCGAGTGTGCTCTTACGGATATGTAATGATGGAATCAAATTCCTCTGTGTTCAAGTTGTATTATCATGATTGATTAGTCTGTGACAGATCAGTCTCCTTTTATAGGTGAATCCTGTGAAGTACAATAGCATTCCTTCTGGTTTCTCCACTCTTTTAAGAGAGCATGGCCGTTCCTATCTCTGGAGAGGTTGGTCAGGGAAGCTTTTAGGCTATGGTGTACAAGGTGGATGCAGATTCGGACTCTATGAGTACTTCAAGACACTCTACAGCAATGTCTTGCCTAACAATAACAGAACTTCCATATATTTTCTCAGTAGTGCTTCTGCTCAGATATTCGCCGATATGGCCTTATGTCCTTTTGAAGCTATTAAAGTTAGAGTTCAGACGCAGCCCATGTTTGCAAAAGGGTTGCTTGATGGATTTCCAAGAGTATATAGAAATGAAGGTCTTGCTGGGTAAGCCATTTTTCTCAGAATCAATCTGCTTGGCTGTCACTTGGCATTCGTTTTTTCAGTCTTTAATTATCTCTCCAATTGCAGCTTCCACAGGGGACTTTTTCCGCTCTGGTGTCGCAATCTTCCATGTAATATTACTGCTTCGTGCAATGCCTGTTTTTTCACTATAGCATTATCATCTCTCTGCATCGGTTTGATTTTATTCTAACTTAGGCATTATCTTTGAGGATATGAAACAAATAGTTGAGCTATGGATGCACATTAGTAAACTTGGTTTTGTTCTGTACCAAAAGCCATATCTTGTTGATTATGTCTCTCCTATGTGGTTTCAGTTTCTATGGTGATGTTCTCGACGTTTGAGCAGTCAGTTGAGTTTATATATAAAAACGTTATCCATAAAAGGAAGCAAGATTGCTCTAAAGCTCAACAACTTGGTGTCACATGTCTTGCTGGCTACACTGCTGGAGCCGTAGGTACAGTCATCTCTAACCCTGCAGATGTGGTTGTTTCGTCTCTCTACAATAACAAAGCCAAGAATGTGTTGCAGGTAGACTCTTAACCATCATAGACAATTCAATCTCTAGAATCCATTCTGCAATCTCAGTAACACTCAGAAAGTATTCTTAATTAATATTGCTTACTGCTTGATCTTTAGGCTGTGAGGAATATTGGGTTTGTTGGTCTCTTCACTAGAAGTCTACCTGTTCGAATCACTATCGTCGGACCTGTCATAACCTTGCAGTGGTTCTTTTACGACGCCATCAAAGTCTTAAGTGGATTGTAAGTAGACACCTCTCCAAATTTCCATATCAGAATCTCTAATCTCTGCTCTGATTCTCATCTAACCAGTGGTTATACAATTGTGAAAATCATAGCCCTACAAGTGGAGGAGTGAAGAAACCGGTGGATGCAACTAAATTATCAGTGTGAAGCTTAGAAGAGTAGATTTACCTCTTTCAGCATCAGAATTTGAAACTCAAAACATATGATGTATTATGATGTAAGATTCTCTTGCAAGAGTAGTACCGAGTCTTGTGAGCGTTGTGTAGCGGTTGGAATCAGCGTTTGATCTGTTTTTTTTTTCCTCACCGCAAATGCTTTTGTTCAGCCGCTGGAATTGGATTGTAAGTAAAGTGCTAATGAATGAGATTTTTGCTGTAAACAGAAACTATAATCTGTCACTGAGGTGTCAGTGTATGGCTTATCTTTGTTATGCTACGGACCATCTTGTCTGAACAGAAGAGAAACTGAGATAATTCTTCTTTCATTGCACAAAAGGTCACTTGGAACAGCGAAAACATGTGTAAATTCAGAACTGCATGAAACATGTGACGCCACAAATTAGTTACTTACAACACAAAAGAACATATATAACGTCATAACATAGGGAACAAATAATAGTACGAAAATCATAATTCTGTATTTTTTGGCCGTTTGTGGAAATGATCACATGGCTACATTCACTTAACGTACATAAAATGCATCCGTGTGCTCAACGTAGCAAGAACATAAAAAGGAAAGAAGAAGGTAATCATATCTTTTAGTGATAAGAAAAATATAATCAGATACAATGGCGACCACAGGCGACACGACTGCGACCAACAAGCAAGTCATATTGCGAGACTACGTCACCGGTTTCCCTAAGGAATCAGACCTTATCTTCAACGAGACCACCGTCCATTTAAAGGTTCCGCCAGGATCCAAGACTGTTCTGGTGAAGAATCTCTACTTGTCATGCGATCCTTACATGCATGTTCGCATGGGGAAGCTAGACCCCGCAACTGCCGCGCTCGCTCAACCTTACACTCCTGGCGAGGTATATACGACGACGTTTATACTTTAGACTGTTCACTGTTCTTTGGGAAAATGGTTACCTCACGTTTTTTGGAAACGAGTTTCACTGTTCAAACAGAAAGAAAAATTATTTTAACACTCAGAAACATTATTCTATTCTATGAACAGTATGGTCACTTTATCAATTGTTTTTAAATAATTGTAAATATTTATGGTCTTGCTAATTTTCTGGAGGCAGAATATTGAAGGCCCTGACAATATTTTACAATTCGAATCGGATAAATAAAAGTTCTTACTCTCTGTCTCTGGTGCTAAAGCTTTCATTGTGTTAGCCAATCTATGGGCTTGCAGTGTCCAAAGTGATAGATTCCGGGCACCCAGATTACTCAAAAGGAGAATTACTCTGGGGAATAGTTGGATGGGAGGAGTACAGTATTATAACTCCAACTCCTTCACATTTCAAGATCCAGCACACCGATGTTCCGTTGTCCTACTACACTGGACTTCTCGGTATGTTTTCTCTGCTTCTCTTTAATTTGTTCATGGAAGTAACTCATTTAATAAGTTAGAAAGCATGTCTACACAAATGTTTGATGTGCTACATTGGTGGAAATTGTCTGGTCTTTGGATTATAATTAATGCATGCTTCATTGACACAATCTCCTAATCATGTTGAACAACATTGCTACATGTTTCAGTAGTTGGTCTTTAAAAGCATTGCTCTGGTCTGACAGGTATGGCTGGTATGACTGCGTACGTTGGGTTTTATGAAATATGTTCTCCTAAGAAAGGAGAGACTGTCTTCGTGTCAGCTGCATCTGGTGCAGTTGGTCAGCTCGTGGGACAACTTGCAAAGATTATGGGCTGTTATGTCGTTGGAAGTGCCGGCACTAATGAAAAGGTATAACCAGACTCTAACTTGGACTCTAGTTGTTCATCCGTTATACATTAAACGATAACACCTTCTTATTTCATTTTGGTTCCCTCGTGTCATGTCTTCCTATCAAGAGTGAAGAGTGTGTGACTTGTCTTCCATTTTTCCTTCTTTATAGGTTGATCTTCTCAAGAATAAGTTTGGGTTTGATGAAGCTTTCAATTACAAAGAAGAGCAAGACCTTAATGCTGCCCTAAAGAGGTCAGTAAATACTTAATTTTCATATATATATATATTGCTTCATGGAACAAATTCTTTGAGATGTATTTTTTCTCCTCACCAGGTGTTTCCCTGAAGGAATCGACATATACTTTGAGAATGTAGGAGGCAAGATGCTAGACGCAGTGCTCCTAAACATGAAGGTAAACGGCCGTATAGCTGTATGTGGAATGATCTCACAGTACAACCTTGAGGAGCAAGAAGGTGTACACAACCTAGCAACTATCATCTACAAGCGGGTCAGGATTCAAGGTTTCATTGTCTTTGATTACTTCGACGACAGATACTTCAAGTATCTGGATTTTGTGCTTCCCTATATTAGAGATGGGAAGATCACTTATGTTGAGGATGTGGCGGAAGGACTCGAGAACGGACCTTCTGCTTTGATTGGACTCTTCCATGGTAAGAACGTTGGCAAACAGCTCATAGTGGTTGCTCGTGAGTGAATGAGAGACTTTGAGTCTTGAGAATTTGTTGTTATAGTTGTGTCGGATGTTTAAGTTTCGGTCTTACATTTCGCTTTTCTTTTTCCTTTCAAAAATGAAGTTTTTTGTTTGAACAATATGGTTGCATTTGCTATTTTGTTTTGATTGGTGATTACTATTTAGCCAGATAACTATTTCGCCATTGTCTAAAACATTATGTTGTAATGAGAAGAACAATAATATACTTCATTCCACCATAACCGTGTTAACATGTTCCGATAATAGGTGTATTTTCTCAATAAGCAATTAATCAGCATTTAGCTAATCATCTCTCTCCAATCTCAAAAAAAAAAACTCAAGAACAACAAAACAAAAGAGTCTTGGCAGTTAATGGACCTTTACTTTTGTAAATGTGGGCTACGGCTTATAAGTAAAGCCCAAATAAAAGCATTGATAATTCTGGCTTCAGAACTTTTTATTTCCCTTCTTCTCGTTTGAAAATGTGTTGGAGCAAATACCTAGTGAAAGCTCTTCTACGGTTGCTGATTATTCCATTTTCGAAGAGCAAATTTTAGTCAGCATTCCAATAAACAATCTAGTGGGAAAACAAACTGCTACATAGATGTTAGGTTAGATTTGGGTTAAGAATAAATAAAATTTTGAGCGGATTTAAGTGTTAACTGTAGAGGGATCTAATTTCACTGCTAATATTGTGAATATATTTGTATTTATTATAATGTGAGTCTATCAACTAAGTGATTATGTTAATTTAGTAATTTATAGAAAGATAAGTATGGTAATTTCGGTGTACTAATTTACTTTCTTATAGAAAGAAAAAGGATCGAGAAAAAAAAAAGAAAAAAAAAACGCAAGTCCGAAACTAAAATTCGTACCACGTGCGGACATAATAGTAGTCTGCGATCTTAAAATCACTAACCGACAACGACATGTCTCATGTCTTTGTCCTTGTAAGAAAAAGGATGATACATTTTCACACATAAATCTTAGTACTATATAAGATAAAGATGCTACCGAAAAGGAAAATATTTGTGTGCAATCTTGATGAAACCAATATGAAAAGTCAACATTTGTTTTTTGGGATGGAATGTGAAAAGTCAACAACATAACCCTTAACTTCTTTTAAAACCAGTTAATTCTCAACTGTTTCATTCTGTTTATTAAAGCCATAAATTAACTCTTAACTATATGCATCTAATAATAAATGTGTTTGTAGTTTGCTAAGTTGGGAATTATAAGCACAAACCCAACTCTAAAAAGCTGTATAACGTTTGGTTTATAATCATCCTCTTTGAAAATAAGTTATCCTAATTAAATCATGATTACAAAATTAAAAAAATTTTAAATTTTCTACTTGCAAGTTGCAAACCATCATTAGACCAGTAAAAAGAGATGATTAGTTAGTTAATTTAATAATTAAACGAATGAAGAAGAAGGTGAGACGAAACCGCGTGTAGGTGATGAGCACTAAGACCTTTCCTTCCTTTGTTTGCATTGCACCATCCTCTCTCCTTCATCATAACAAATCCCACAAAAAAAAGAATAAATCTTTACACTCTGATTGATGATTCAACGCATCCAATTACCCAACCAGAAACAGCAACACAGATATATATATAAAATAACAAAGAAAGAAACCTCTTTTTTCTTTTGTCATTTGACTTAAACAAAAAAGTATTGACGAAAAAGTTTTTTTCCCTATTCATTTCTTCTTTGTCTCCCAGAAAATATTAATCAGATTTCTTAATCTTAATCCTAATCCATTTCATCGTCTCCTCGCTCTTCTGCTATTCTGGTACTAGATCCTCTGTTTTTCTTGATGTTTCTTTTATTACAGATTCCTCATTTCTTGTTTGTTTAATGATCAATGAAACATTTAAAAGAAACTTATAAAGACACGACTTTTTAGGAGCTCTTGTCTTAAACTTATGATTTATGATGCTTGATCTGATGTGGGTTTGTCTGGTTCCATTCCAAGTTAGATACTTTTCTATAAAAGTCTGCTTCTTTGGTTTTGATTTGGTGTTCTTGTTCTTGTCTATGTTTTTTTCTCCATCAACAGAAGTTCGTTGGATGAGGAGGAGAAGAAAGTGAGAGTTGTGAATAGAAAGTTATAGGCTTTGTTTAATAATTTGCCATTGTTTCATGGGCAATTCATGCCGTGGTTCTTTCAAGGACAAAATCTACGAGGGCAGTAATAGTCGGCCCGAGGAGAATTCCAAAACCACCACCCACGTTTCCTCTGATCATTCTCCCACCGCTGAACGAGACTCTCCAAAAGAAGATTCCAAAAAGGACAGCAGCAACAATCCTGTCCTTGTGATTCCTGTGAAAGAACCTGTTATGCGGCGTAACATGGACAATCAAGCTTACTATGTTCTTGGTCACAAGACTCCTAACATTCGTGATTTGTACACGTTGAGTCGTAAGTTAGGACAAGGACAATTCGGGACGACGTATCTTTGCACCGAGGTTGCAACCGGTGTTGACTATGCTTGTAAGTCTATATCCAAGAGGAAGTTGATCTCTAAGGAAGATGTTGAGGATGTCAGGAGGGAGATTCAGATAATGCACCATTTAGCTGGTCACAAGAACATTGTTACCATCAAAGGAGCTTATGAGGACCCTTTGTATGTTCACATTGTGATGGAGATTTGTGCTGGTGGTGAGTTGTTTGACAGGATTATTCAGAGAGGGCATTACAGCGAGAGGAAAGCTGCCGAGTTGACCAAGATCATTGTCGGTGTTGTTGAGGCGTGTCATTCCCTTGGTGTCATGCATAGAGACTTAAAGCCTGAGAATTTCTTGTTGGTTAACAAGGATGATGATTTCTCTCTTAAGGCCATTGATTTTGGGCTCTCGGTTTTCTTCAAACCAGGTAATGTGGTATCTTTGTTAGTGTGTCAAAGGCTCAAAGCATATTAGGAAATCTGTAGAGCGTGCTTTGGTTGTAATGAATTCGATACTATGTGTTATCTTAGATGAATAATCTTGTTTTGCTTTATTTGTGCTTAAACCTGTGAGCTTCTCAGCGTGGAAGTTGTAAATGCCAAAAGTTTGCAGCTTAAGTGCCTATGCTTGGTCTATAGAGTGCTCCTTTTGCTTTGCCTAAATGTGCTTTATTACTATAATGTCAGGCCAAATATTCAAGGATGTTGTTGGAAGTCCATACTATGTTGCTCCTGAGGTTCTTCTTAAACACTATGGTCCAGAAGCTGATGTGTGGACTGCTGGTGTTATTCTCTATATTTTACTAAGTGGTGTCCCTCCTTTCTGGGCAGGTATGCGTATTGGCATATCTAGCCGCTTTAAATGCGTTCTCTTAATGCCATAAACAAGATTTTCTGAAGTTTGGTTTTGTTTTTTCTGGAATCAGAAACACAGCAAGGAATATTTGATGCTGTCTTGAAAGGATATATTGACTTTGAGTCAGACCCGTGGCCTGTTATATCCGACAGTGCTAAAGATCTTATCCGGAAGATGTTATGCTCTAGCCCCTCTGAACGCTTGACCGCTCATGAAGTCTTGCGTACGTAATCACTTTATCGTCAATAAGTGGTTACATTGTTTGGCAACCACACAACATAAGACTATATATATCTTTTTTTTTTCAGGCCATCCATGGATCTGTGAGAATGGAGTTGCACCAGATAGAGCACTTGATCCGGCTGTTCTGTCTCGTCTCAAACAGTTTTCTGCAATGAATAAATTAAAGAAGATGGCTTTAAAGGTGAGTGTTGTATTTGAACTTCATTTTCCATTCTCTCTGCCTCACATTCATTATAGATGAACTCATATTACTTAATGTGATTAATCAGGTGATAGCTGAGAGCCTCTCAGAAGAAGAGATTGCAGGTTTAAGAGCTATGTTTGAGGCAATGGATACTGATAACAGCGGTGCAATTACTTTTGATGAACTCAAAGCTGGATTGAGAAGATATGGTTCAACTTTGAAAGACACTGAGATCCGAGATCTTATGGAAGCGGTAAAAATGCATAATGTTTGGGAAATTATATACTAATTCATTTCGCTATAGACAGACAATGACAATCGTTGTGTTGTTGTATCTTAGGCTGATGTGGACAACAGCGGTACAATAGATTACAGTGAGTTTATTGCAGCGACGATCCATCTAAATAAACTAGACAGAGAAGAGCATCTTGTCTCTGCGTTTCAGTACTTTGATAAAGACGGAAGTGGCTACATCACCATTGATGAGCTGCAACAATCGTGCGTGGAACATGGGATGACTGATGTTTTTCTTGAAGATGTAATCAAAGAAGTCGATCAAGACAATGTAAGCCTTGCCTCTTTGACATGTTTTGGACTTACGTTGATCACTTGATCTCTTCAAGCTGATAAAAATTTATGGTTTTTTCTTGTTACAGGATGGACGAATTGACTATGGAGAATTTGTTGCGATGATGCAAAAGGGAAATGCCGGTGTTGGCAGACGAACGATGAGAAATAGCCTAAACATCAGCATGAGAGATGCGTAGGCACATACACACTACACACGTCTTTGAACCATTTGCTCGGTGAGGCTGCAAATGTTTCTACGGAATCATTATTTGCAATCTTCAATCACAGAGAAGGCTGAAGAGAAAACCGGATTCGTAGGTGCAAGAAGGCAGCTATATCCCTTGAAGGTTTGAGTTTAAAATGTTAAAAAACTACTGTATGATTAAAATTGTTGGATGAACAAAAAAAAAGTGTTTCCTTCTGTTTCATCCGTAGCGCTGAGGACTATTTCCATTGTCTCTCTGTTTTGTTTTGTTTGTTTGTAACGATTGTTAAAGTTTGGTGAGATTTGTTTCATCTCCATTGTTTAAAGCTTTTGACCCTTTTTGGGTTTTTGAGAGATCAAACATCATCTTCCATTAGAGCACAAGTGTTATATACGTGTTGTGACCTCTAAAGCTTTCTGAACTTCTCTCTCCCACCTTTTTCGTCAGTCAATAAATTTCCAAATTTGAATTCAAGTAATGACACAACACAAATACAAAACGTGCTACAAGTCATGGTCTATGTTTTCTATAATGACAGCGGAATACAGTGTACATAAAATATAAATACATATGAACATAATCGTATATGTTTATACCCATAAGTATATGAAAAGAGCAACAAATTATGTGAAATGTAGAATATTATGAGCTAATAAGTCTCAATCATGTAATCAAAGTGATGCCTTGGAACAAAACTTCAGGTTGTTCGAAACAATCAATCATACATTGGTCCCAATATGGTAGATTGGAACATGACAGGGAAACCCATGTGCTCCCACTTGTTTATATCTATTGGGCCATTGGGGCATATATACTCTTCACAGTGCAGACCACATGCATTGAGTTTTTTTTTTTTTTTTT